>OMLF01010440.1:0-26223 GCA_900302615.1 Holocentrus rufus
CCTCACTCAGTGTCCGATGTGTATGTTTTATGGTTCTGGGATGTGTTTGTGCACGTGTGACTAAAATGAGAATCTATGGCGCGTTCCCCATGATCCCTCTTGTCCACGGCTTTGACAGCTATTGCATTTTTCACCCCGGAATTGAATTGGAGCGACGCCGCATCTCGCAGCTGCGGCCCCCAGGCATTTATAGGCTACAGACCGATGGATGATTGTAGCCTATGTATCCGGGGTGAGGAACACTTGTTCACTTCTGCTCCTGAGATAAACACTGCCAGCAAAGGCTATAAAAACGATGGCGGGATGCCTAATGAGGGTGGCAGTGGTTTCACCTTGTCCTAGATGTAATAACACATTGGACCTGTTATAACACATAGAGAACCCAAACGTACCTGTAATAATGGTCACAATAAAGCTTATAAAACAAAAACTATCAGCTTTTCTTATTGAATGGATAGGACTTTTGCAGTGAACACAAATGTGAGAGCAGCCAAATAGTCTGGCTTGTACCCATATGGTTAAGATATCTGAAATCCATTAACCCTTACAATCCTAGACCGGTTTTGCTTGTTTTTTTTTCAGTTCCTCTATTCAGAAGATTATAGTGTAGTCACTATTTTTTTTAATCAGGTTTTCAAATCAAGTGAGGCGACTCAAAAATGGCATCTTTTGGCATATGACTTGTACCACACATATTCTAGGATAGTTTTATAAAAAAAAAATAAATGTTTTGCGTAGTTAGATTTTGTGTGTTTGTGTCTCTGTGTGTGTTGCCTGTACATGTCCAAATTTCCTTAAACAGTCCTTTCTAAGCTGTGTTTTGCCAGCTACGTGCACTGTCACACAGAAAAGTAATCGCACACAGACACATCCACCCACGCGCGCACACACTCACACTCACACATAGTCACACAAACATACACAGTGGGGGCTGAGGGAGGGGGGGAGAGGGGACTCCACTAAAATCATATTTGTGAATTTGCCAATATGAACGAAGGTGATACCTGCACTGGCTAAATTAAATTTTGATAAAAGCAAATAGGCTGCAGCAGAATGTAAAGACCTGACTCAGGGTCAGCTGTGTAAATCAACTCTTTCACAATAATAAATCATTAACTGGTTACTCAGCACGCTGTGCCCTGAACCCTCCGTAAGCCAACAAATAGCCCCGCTTATATCAATGAAATGCCATTTTCAGTCAATAACATTTTGTTATGTGGCGCAGCAGGGAAGTTGGAGTGCATCCTGCTCTCAGGGTAGATAACACTCGCACTTCCCACTACTGAATGAGAAGGTGGGAAATCAAGTGGTGAGAAGACAAAAAGGACACGAAGCTCCTCTTGATGAGAGAATAACACCACAGTGGACATAGGCTACTCTCCATCTGTCACTTTTCTTAATGGAACAAATGTATACGCACCGGGAGCAGCCAAGCAGGGCATGGCTTTAAGCAGTGAGTAGCATAGGCCTGAACTATTCAGATTTGACTTTTGATCATTTTATTGAAATACAAGCAAGTTGTGGATTGTGTGTGTGTGTGTGTCCAGGACTCCTGCTGCTCTGCATGGTAGCCTCTGAGTTGTGGGATGCTGAGACCAGACCCGTAGACTTTGTGTGTGATAGCGAGTCGAGGAGGGCGATGAGTGTGGTGGCAGAGATGGAGACCGCACTGGTGAGGCCCGCCGACACGGCTGCCTCTCGGCTTGCTGCGAGATAAACTTTCGGCTTGTACTTGTCTGCCTCCTGTTCGCTCTCTGATCTGTCAGTCTGCCAGGGTGATGCAACCGTTCCCCCTGCCCGTCTGCCCGTCTGTATTCACCTGTCTGTCTGTCTGCGTGTCTCTCTGCCCACCTGTTTGTCCGTCTCCTGTCGCCTGTCTCTCACCTGCAGAGTGACTGTCATGGTTTCACGACCCTCCCCTCACCAGTTCAGCTGCCCTGCATCAAGGTTCACAAAGCATCTTGGGAAAATAAATCAGTATGTCGTTGCATGTATAAGTGGAATTCAGAATTTGTTTTTCGTGTTAATTTTAGGGTCTTAGGATCTTAATTTCTTAAAAAACGGATCACTTTTTTTCTGTTTTTGATATCTTTTTTTTTTGTGTGTGACACCACAGCATCAGGACAAGAGAGGAGACATAGTTGCATCGCTGCAGGCTCTTGTTGAAGGTGTGACAGCTGCAAGGGCCCTGAGCCAGCAAGGATGCGCCTCTTCTATATTGCAGAGACTGGAACACAACATCATCAACTACCTGCACATACTCAGACACCTGGAATTGAATGTAAGAACCTGTCGTGTGTCCCTGGTATCAGTCTGTGTGTCTTGTATTCTCACACTTGCAGCACACACATCATTACCAAAAGGAGCTAAATTCATCAGTGTGAAAATTAAATTTGGCACGTTTTAAATGAAGACTTGTTGGTGTGTTTCTCTCTGGCATGAAGGCATCAGTTTATATTGCAGGAGTGTGCCGTTTTCCCGTAAAGCTATTGCTTTCTGTCTGCTGTATCTCTGCATGACAGCAGTGACCTTGCGTCACCTCAAGCCTTCCTTCCTCAGGACAAATAGGAGATAGGAGAGCATACTTACCCGATGAAACAGTCGCTAACCATTACGTCATGAAAGTCAAACAGAAAGTGCAAGATGAGTGTCCTCTTTGGAGTACAGAATATATCTTACACAGTATCTGCAAATCTTGGAAGTTAATATAGTCCACAATCAGTTTTTACAATACTCAAGCCTTTATTGTAACTCTTCAACAGCAAATTATGTCATATGTTGTGGTTGTGTTGTTCTAGATCCTCCTTTAGCATTTAATTTCTAGCTCCTGCTCATCTTTTCTTCCAGTTTTTCTTTCTTTATTCCATTTTTTAAACACCATACTAACCACTTTTTCCTTTCTGTATTTTCTGTGTGGACCAGCAGGGGTCAGCGGAGAGCCCGGTGTTGTCCTGTGTTCCTCAAAGCACCCATGATCTGAACACAGTCCTGTGGACCTACAGCCGACTGATCTCTGGCAAACTGGAGTGGCTTGTGGTCAGTCTGGCAGACACATGCGCTGCCCAGTGACAAAACTTCAGTGGACTTCTTGCTATTCAAATGTAGAGGGGAATTCAACTCAATGGGTGTCCCAGCTCATATAGAGTAATATTCTACCAGGGTAAAATAGAAGAAAAAAAAACTTCCTCTTTGCCATTTTACTTTTTACAAAACTCCCCTGCTATCACACTGCCTTTCTGCACTGTGATGTATAGACTTCATTCACTCAGACTTTTAGAGTAAAAAGAGGAAATATGCCCTCTGCTGGTTGTTATGGAGAACTGCAGCCACTCTCTCCTGTTAGGAGGAGAATTAGAGAAAATTGAAAGAGCACTGACTGTTATGTTTCTGCAGAGAAATGATGAATTCATGTCTGATTTAAAATTTCTTTTGCTCCAGCCATGCAAAACTTTAGAAAAATGGATAGAAGTTTTAATATCAAACCACACCTTTAATTTAAAAAAATCTTTATTTCAGCATTGATTGCTATCAATATATTGATCAGTATTTGTCAGAAGTTCTTTGAAAGTGAATTGGGCGTTCAGAGAAGACATGCTGTATTCTGAGGACCTGCTGCACAGTATTGTCTGAGGTGTTGCTAAGCCTTGTGGGATAGATTTAGTGAAAAGTATTGGAGTGTTTATTCTCAATGCACTTTTAGCTTTCTCATTAACCTGTTTACATTTTTTTACTCTTAAGGTTGTTCTTGTTATTGTTTATCCCAGCATTTTTTTATCCAATTTATGCATCCAATAAGATATTTTTGTATCAGTTTTTATAATAATGCTGAAGACGCGGAAACGTTTACAACATAATAAATGTAATAAACTTGTCCAATATCGTACATACATTGTGTCAGTTTGTTCAAATGACATCTTACAAACAAATCAGTCATTGGATAATTATAGAACGGGAAACTTGTAACTGATTGGTTAAGCCAATTACAGGAAGTAACGTCATTGGTTCAATTAGAAGCGCGTTGTTACCTGCAGAGGTTCGGCAGTGTGCTGCAGGGGAGAGCTGCAGGTCGACTGAAATGAGTGGAACTGCCAAATACTGGTACAAACTATTTTACTTTGCATTAAGAGAACGACGTTACTAACTTAGAGGTTGTAGTTTTGTGCTCATAGATGGAACTGTGCTTTTCATGTGACTCCAGCAAGCTGTAGTTACCTGCGCATAATTAAGCTACCATGTCAGAAAAGGCTCCTCTCCTACACTACCGACTCACCACCAGCAAGGACTCCGACAATGTGTCCAGTCCCACCGGGGTCATGGTGGAGAAAGACGCCCGACGCTCCAAGGGCAAAACCTCCAAGAAGCTCGGGGTGGTTTTTGGAGTAGTGATTCCAACTTTGCTGTCTATGTTCAGCGTCGTTGTTTTCCTGCGAATCGGTGAGTATGATTTCCACGCACTGCAATTGAACAGGTTTGAAACTGGTGAACTTGTTCATAACAAAAAATACTTTTGCAGATCATTTTTGTAGATCTGTGGGACTCAGTAGTGAGTATTGTGATCATAGAATATTCATTTATTTAAATTTCAGCACATCTCAAGCTGATGCTATTACAGACCATGGTCATTTTTGAATTTGAGCAGCTGTTTTGCTGGGATACTAGGATATACAGCATGCATTGTAAACTGAAAAAAATTGATTCTATTACTATTTTTTTGTGAGGGCTGTCAATTTGTAGCCAATGAGTGCTACTTAACAATTTCCTCCTGACAAATTATTTATGCATTTTATTTTGTCCTGTGTTGTTGAAGTGATGTGAGAATTGTGAGGATGTTATCTTCTGTTTTTTTTTTTTTTTTGTTTTTTTTTTTAGGATTTGTTGTGGGTCAAGCGGGGCTCTACCAGTCCATTGCCATGTTCCTGGTGGCCTACTTAATCATTACTATGACTGTTCTCTCTGTGTGTGCCATCTCCACCAATGGAGCTTTAGATGCTGGAGGTGCCTACTGTATCCTTCAATAGAGAGAGTGTCTTCAGATTTAGCCAAGAGACACATGTGGGTCTCACACGCTCTCCCTTCTGAGATAGCAGTTGGTTGAAAAAAAATGTTCTCCTCTCAAGTCGTTTGGGTTTCCCACCAAGTTTTAACTTGACTAATGCAGTGCCAGATGCCCAACTCTTCTAATTCTAGCACGGAGTTCATTGAAGCAATGGGAGATTTTGTCTGTATAATTATAGTTGGCCTACATTAATTAATTTGCAGTCATGAAATAACTCAACTTGGATTCCCAGACATGATCAGTCGAGCTCTTGGTCCAGAATTCGGCGGCAGCATTGGGATTATGTTTTTCTTGGCCAATGTGTGCGGCAGTGCTCTCTATGTTTTGGGTCTGGTGGAAGCCATCGTCTCTGCCTTTGGTGTCCCAGAAGGTAGGGTGCAAAAAGGGCATTGTGGGGGATCTCAAAGATTGTGTGTATGTGTGTGTGTGTTTATGTTGTAGTTGTCATTAACCCTTTCCCTCCCTGCCTCTTCAGATGGTGCAGCAAGTGTTGCAGGTCCCCATCAGGTGTTGCCATCAGGATACTGGTGGTCTCTGCTCTATGGCACCGTGCTGCTTTTCCTCTGTCTCATTGTCTGCCTGGTGGGACTCAACACAACATTTTTAATGTGAACACATTCATCAACTGGTCCATGTTACTTATACTGCATGCCTTTTATCAGTCTGAAGGATAAGATCCTCTTACAATAGGAAGGCAGAAGCATTATCATGTTTTCACTTGAAAAGCTCATCCACAGAAGTCACTATATTACCTTATTTCACTCTTAAACTTTAGATATTAAACTGTAATACAGCGTGTCATAACTGCAAGTTGAAACTGCATTTTTTTCATGTGTTACCTACAAGCGGAATAGCGGTCAGCAGGCTCTCAGTGTGCTACTATTACTCATTACTTGGCTGATTTTATTTGTTTGCCTAGTCTGTGTAATTGTCAATGTCAAGGCTTTGTACACTTAAATGTACAACTGATTCCACTTTGATTGTACAGGGCATTTCTGAGAACTTAACTCTATTTGTTTTCTCTTTTAAAATATAAAAGAGCAATTGTCCCGTAGTACACCCCAGTCTTTCTTCAGATTAAGTGGTTTGTCATTTATGGTTTTCATATATTGTTCAATGGTTTTTCAGGTGGGAGCCCACATCTATGCCAAAGCCACCTTTATCATCTTCATTATTGTCATGACCGTCTTGGCCTCCATTTTCATCAGTTTCTTCATAGTGGGGCCGAGGCTCGTGATGCTGCCTGACACTTCTGGTGTCAATATCACTGGCCTGGTCACCACCAACTACACAGGCATCCGGCTCCACACCCTGAAGAGCAACCTGTGGCGTAAGTGTGGTTTAGTTTGAGTCTCCATATGTAATATTTTATAACCTCTCATAAGCTTGGATCTGATTAAAGAGAGCGTGACTAAAAAATGATAGGCATCATAATCTTATTGGCTTTGATTAATCAGCTTAGCTTAGAACAGCTTTGATTTGTTTAAACAGTCTCAGAGGAAAAGTATTGATCCAGTGTGGTTAAATATTCCTGCTGTCACATAAATGATGCTCCTCCTCTCACTCCTTCAGCTGACTACACAGTAGATTACACCACCGGTGCCATGATGAGTTTTGCCACAGTGTTTGCTGTCATGTTCAACGGCTGCACTGGCATCATGGCTGGCTCCAACATGTCAGGTGAGAGGAAAAGGTGTTCAAAGTTAACTTATTAATAAGTCCTTGGTGAAGAGCAGGCGAAAGGCAATTTTTCCCCTGTGTCATTCCAAGATGGGATGAATCCATCTGAGAGGCAGAAGTCTGAGAGGACTGGGTTTGTTTTTGTGGGTGTAAATACAAGTGCTCATGTTCAAAAAGAGTTAATTTCCTCTGTGTTTTCATATGTTGTTCAGGTGACCTGAAAAACCCCGGCTATTCCATCCCAAGAGGAACCCTTGCAGCAGTTCTCATAACCTTCATCACATACAATCTCCTGAGCCTGCTGGCAGCTTGGTCCTGTGACCGGTCAGAAACCACTGAAATATAAAATGTTTGCTCTATTATCAAGCTCCAGAAATGGAAAAATGGCCCATCAAAGAATAGCTATTTTTTGCTGGGGATCAAAAGCACCAGATTGCAGAAAGAATTAAGAAGCAAAGAGGGAATTAGTTCATAAATAAGCATGAATTTCTGCCTGTTTGAGAAATATGAATGTCTTAGCTGCAGTTTTAAGTGATTTGACGTCAGTTTGTGTTTGTATTCAGAACAAAAATTAAAGTGCCATTATGAGTACAGAGTTTTAAAGTGCTGAAGAAAGTATGCAACGATACTTTTGACAAAGTCATACTTGGAGTCGTGTCCCTTTTCCCTCTTAGCCGCCTCCTCCAAAAAGACTACAGTTTCCTGGGGGACATCAATATTTGGCAGCCCTTGGTGACAATGGGTATCTACTCCTCAACCATGTCTGCTGCAATGAGTAACCTCATAGGAGCCTCCAGGATCCTCTATGCCCTGTCCAAAGACGACCTGTTTGGTGAGATCCTGTGAGACTGTTTATTTGTCCTCCAGTATCGACTTTTTACAGTTTCTATCATGTTTTTAGCTCGAAGAAGAAGCATTACCCACCAAAGAGCAACAAATTAAGAGTCCTTGTCTGTGAATTGACTGAGAAGGGGTTTGGCTGATACTGTTTCTAACCAGTTCTTGTGAGAAAGATTTAAATGACTAACCTATATTATGTTGGGGTTAAAATCGTGGCTGAATGATTGATGTATATTAAATCGTATCCTAACTCCAGCTGGTGTCTTATAATCCTTAGTCAACATTTCTATAATCGTCAGCCATCTGCTGCAATGGCAGCCTTCCAAATCTGATAAATTGACACTTGTTATTAATATCGTCGTGTGTCATTTTCCTAGTGCAGACGTGTTAATTTGGAAAGCATCATAGGATATAACAGATGGCTTCCAATGTTGACCTTGTTAAAAAAAAATCTACTCATTGTATTTTTGGCTTAAGGATCAATACAGAGCGACCGTTGTTTATCTGATCCAGGACGATGATCCATCTTCGAAGGGCAGGGTTGAGACTGAAATTGACTTTACTGTTGTTAATGCCGTAAATATCCACAGGCGGTGTCCTGGCTCTGGCGAAGAAAACTTCGTTGAGTGGGAACCCCTGGGCCTCAGTGCTCATTTCCTGGTCACTTGTACAGGTAGAATATACAACCGGAGTTATTGATTGTGCATAAAGTTAGAAGTGATTCTACTTCAGATCCACTTAGTCACAACATTCCCAGCATTGACAGTTCACTAAATATACAATTTCACTCATCATGGGTTTCACTGTCCTCACTGTTATCTCCGTACTCACAATGTAAACAATTGTGTCCTGATAATACTAAAGCAATGTAACGGCCAAAACTAAATCAAGGACAAAAATATAATCAGTTGTACCTGTTTGGAGTTTTATAACACGGAAATGTATATTTAACTAAAGTTTTATTGTAAATCTATTCCTTCAGGGATGTTTTATTTTTATTTTTTTTTAACTATATTAGTGTTCATTCTTTCAACCACTAGGTGGTGCTGTTATCTGGAAAATTGAACACTATTGCTGGCATAGTGACCATCTTCTTCTTGTTGGTCTATGCTGCTGTGGACCTGGCCTGTTTAGCTCTGGAATGGGCGTCAGCACCCAACTTCAGGTACAGTATGGTTGAGTTGGTCTAAACATGGCCTCAGTTCTTAACAAACAACAGACTGGCTCATTGTAGTGAATGAAGCTATGTCTTTTTGAATCTCCATTTCTTATGTGACTTTATACCAAACTTGTCTCAAAAGCTTATTTGGATTCCTTGTTCTATTGTGTGTTTTTTATATTTAGACCCTCATTCCGTTGCTTCACCTGGCACACCTGTGTTCTGGGCATCCTTGGCTGCCTGGTTATGATGTTCCTCATCAGTGCCATTTATGCTTTTGCCAGCATAGCCTTCATGCTGCTGCTCTTAATGCTGATCCACTACCTCTGCCCCACCAGTGACTGGGGCTACATCAGCCAGGCCCTCATCTTTCACCAGGTAGGCACATGTATTATTTCTCACATAATGCAACTGTAGAACACAAATACTGATGAATTACTTCAACCAGTCTAACCTTTTCATACGCTCTGTTTCACTCAGGTGCGAAAGTACCTGTTGATGCTTGATGCTCGCAAAGACCATGTGAAGTTCTGGAGGCCCCAGGTACTGTTGATGGTGGCAAACCCTCGCAGCTGTACAGGCCTCATCACTTTCATTAATGACCTGAAGAAGAGTGGCCTCTATGTGCTGGGACATGTCCAGCTGGGGTTACTGGGTAAGAGTGGCCTGAATGGCATCCTGGGCAAGACCATGGCTGGTTTATAATTAGTCAGTAGTACATGAAGAGAAACGTTGCATAACATTACGACGTTAGGTTATGAAATGGAAATGGAAACATTATCCATGGCATGCTGAATTGCCCTGCAGTTTAACTAGTAGCCTATAGAATGCCTAAACCTTACAATTATCAACGCCCTGCTGTATGTTTTTTAATAGAACGCATATCTTTACAAACAGACACTTTTAATGTTTAAAACATGCAACTCTCACCACTGACTACAAATGTTGCCATGTTGCATATGTTGGTTACACAATGTTACAGAACTATGTCTTGGATAAATTGGAGTTCTGAGAAAGCCCCCAAGTTTCCGACTAGGAATTGTGAATTCAAAAGCCGTTCATGCGGGACACGTCTTAGTTCACTCTTTTCATGCAGCAACAGTCTAGATCTCTTACATTTTCTTTCCTTTTGTGCATGATTGGTCCTCCAGATGGGTTGCCCTCTGACCCCCTGCAGAGCCGGTATGACTCATGGCTGTCTCTAGTGGATCATCTCAACATCAAGGCCTTTGTCAATCTTACTCTAGCGGACTCTGTCCGACATGGAGTCCAGAACCTGCTCTTCATCACAGGATTTGGTGAGCAAAGTTCCCTTTAGTCTGTATAATGCAGCTTGGGTTTGCCAGTTAATGTCACTGAACAGTTGTGACAAGGACTGACAACCTTGCTACATCTGCACGTACCACGTATCATTACTGCAGTGGTGTTGGTTCGGTTCCAGCCAGTGCCCTTTGCTGCATGTCATCCCCTCTCTCCATGTCTTTCCTGTCTGTTTCTACTGTCACTTTCGAATGAAGCAGAAATGCTAAACAAACAAACAAAAAAACCTTCAAAAAACAAAAAAAACTTGCCACATCTGTGTACATCCAGGTGGAATGAGACCAAACACTCTTGTCCTGGGTTTCTATGATGACTGCACCCCTCAAGACCACCTCCAAGGCAAAATTCTCCAGAGTACAGGCCATGGCTTGGATGCAGTGAGCCCAACCAAGGATCCTAGAGAACAGCGTTCCCCTTTTTTCCCAAACCTGAGGGGTGTTGAGGAAACCAAAGACCTCCATGAGGAGGAATATGTGTCAGTGATTGCTGACACTGTCAAAATGGGGAAGAATGTGGCTCTGGCCCGTTATTTCAACCAGTTCCACCGAGAGGAGATCTTGGGGTCAGGGCGAAAGGTTGGGGGTCAGCGTGGAACATCAGGGCCATTTGTGGATGTGTGGCCCCTGAATCTCCTTCGTCCAGACAGTCGTGGCTACGTAGACACATGCTCGCTGTTCCTGCTGCAGCTGGCCTGCGTGCTTCACGAGTCCCGTGCCTGGAACCAGACAAAACTTCGCCTCTTTCTCTGTGTGGAGGCAGGATGGAGCCTGCAGGAAGAGGAGGCGAAGCTCCAAGTCATGCTGAAGGAACTGAGGATCTCCGCCCAAGTGCAGACGGTGGCTTGGGACCAGGTGGTCGCGCTGCACTGGCAGAGACGAGGAGACGGGGAGGCGGAAAATCAAGAACCGTCTGGACAAGATGAGGAGATGAAGGCAAAAGAAGAGAAACATGACAAAGAACAAGAGAGTATATACATGCAGAGGTTCCCCAACAATGCTGCTCAGCTGACAGATGAATATATCTCAGCTGTCAACAGTCTGATTCGTCAGCATGGATCTCCTCCCCCCGCTGTGCGATTCCTGTATTTGCCTCGGCCACCAGCAGACACAAGCCGTTACCAGGCTTATCTACACCAGCTGGACCTGTTGAGCCAAGACCTGGGACCTACACTGCTTATCCATGGGGTAACTCCTGTGGTTACCACTGACCTCTAGTCTTTTACTCTTCGTCCATGAATGACCTGGGTCCCATATTATTCACCCATATAGGATTGTGCCTGTTCATCACCCAATGATTCTTGACCTGTCATGTAAACTTTTATTTACCAGTTTAAGACATGATGCTGATGTTACTACAGTCTGTTTTTTCACTTTACTCAAACCCACAACTTTTCCTATATATGTGTTCACTATATACTACCAAGACACTGCCACACAGAGGGAAAATATATGAATTATGTAGATATGATATCCTCATGTGCACTCATGGGAGATATGGGACTTGAGTCAATTTATGCATGTCACTGTTTTATGCCAAGTTGTCATCACCACATAGTTATTTTGGTGTACATATGTATAATCTGCACATTTTTGGGGGGAAAGGTGGAAAGATGCATGTTGCACTTCTTCCTTCAGATAACCACTCTTGGTTTTGTATCACTGTAAGGAAGCATGTGTTCTTTTAAAGTGCTTGTACACTTGTTGAAGTTAATGCAGGAGGACTATGTATCCTCTCTCAGCATTTGATTGTACATGTTTTTGTAAATGCCAGTAGAAAAATAAATTTAAATAAATTATTTGTATTATACCTGAGATTTTATCTTCTGTGATTTCAGATATTTTATTGTAGAAAGGGAATAATGAAGTCTCCATTTTAGTGACCAAAATAATCTTTTTCTGTTCCATAAAGTCTGATGTATTTAAGAAGGGATTGAAGCATAACTGAGTCTTACCTGTTTAGTGCCTGCAGAGGGCAGCAAATGCTTAGAAGCCTCGTTATAGTGGTGGTACCACGAAGTTGTACCAAGTCAATCCAGCTCAGGGATCATAGTATAGATAGTACAGTCAAGATTTAGGTTTTGGACTAAAAGCTTTACATTGTTAGTTATATTGCCAATGCACCAGCACCTGTGCAGCCCCAGTTAAGGCATCTCATCATAGGCTATGATTTGGGTACATGTGGACTTAATGAAATGTATCATGGTTTTGTTGTATGACCCCCACTGTGGCCTCATGGTTACCAACATAAAGCCAATCCCAGCCTCAAGGTTGGTCTGTTCCTGATTTGTCTCTTCTCATACTGACTTGAACAGTCTGTAAAGTCTCAGAACTCACCAGTTTGCAGGATAAAGCAGTTCTAGCATATTGTTTCCCACATGGCATTTAATGGACTCAGTAAGCAGTGTATGACAGAGGCTCCTTGTTAATAGGTTATGAAGCATGCTAGATAACGAAATTCAGCACATTGTATACCATTGCCATTTGGGAGGGAATCATTTTATTGATCGGTTTGATATATTGAACTGGGTCAAGGTGGTTTTCCATTTGACTAAACACGTACTGACCTGTCATCTGGTTTAGTGTTGCACGAAAATACCTGGCTGACGCACTTCCATCCTGTGTTGCATGAATTTTGTGGTGGGCAATGGCTAGACTGCATCTTGTCACAGAGAATCAACGCCATCTGTGGCGTACGTCACGTTTGCGGCAGGATTCCATGGCTTTGCATCTACAAGCAATCGCACCCACCTACATATCACTGACAAACTGCATGTGGGTGGAGGTGTGTTGACAGTACGAGGCAGATGAGCTCCAAATACTATACAGGGATGCCACGTTCACAGCCATGCAAGTTGTCCACACTCCTGTTAGGACCGGGTTGGATCTTTTTCAATATCTGCTACTCATTTTGAAAGCAATCACCTTTGCTGTAATCGCAAAGGATCCACCCAAACTGCCGGAACACTCTTTAGTGTAAGGGTGATCCCTCTCTTCCGCCTGTGAAACCAGAAATGGAAAGATGGAGATACTGCATCACTTCCGACTGCTGACCGGCCGTGGGAGTGAGGAGAACTGAGAGTGTAGGAGCAGCGTAAAGGACTATGAATATAAAAAAATAACACTATCCAACCCTCTTATCAGGCTGGCACTTATGAGGCACAAGAGAAAACAGGATTTACATAATGGGGCCTTCAGATGTATTTACTGTTAAATGGAGGATGTATGCATTACTCTCCACTTGAGAGAGAGGAAAGCTGTGTATTTACCTGAAATAAAATGGGGAATATGAAATACAGAATGACAAATTATGGTAGATATGAAGCTGCATTTTGGGCTCAGCACATACTGTAGTCACGCAGTTTTACCCCATTTCCTATGCATTTATTGTATTTTAGGATTGTTTCTTTTTAAACATATTGGCAAAAGACATCTTCTAGTCAACAGCATCTACTTTAAAAGTTTAATAGCAAATGTGTTTCCATACCTCTGTACTTCCATACTTTTTTTTTTTTCCACTTTTATCAGCTAGTGACCCAAACACTTTACACTGTTGCGACAGGAAGACACTGCTGGCCCTTCAAAATGAATTTAATACAAGACAAGAGCGCCTATTTGTCACCCTCACTCAATTAACAAACACCTTCTGATGACTCACTAATCAAAAGTGTAGAAAACAAAAGCAAGCGCTGAGAATATTAATTCACTTTGATTAAAAGGCACTGAAAATGCTTTGAAATGGCACATGTGCATCAGTAACAGGTGTCATGAATCCAGGTTACAGAACAAGTGTAACCTTTTTCAGGGGCCAACGTGAGCAGCAGAATGGCGTAATGAATAGGAAGACTGGCTCAGATTCAAGAACCAGTGACATCAAAGCATCTGCTCTACTTATGTGTCCCTGAGCATCACCAAACTAGGGCTGGGTCATATGGACAAAATCAAGTATCAAGATGACCGTCTACCCCAATATCACTATCAGATGATGCTGTAGAAATGACTTGGTGGTTTCATAGGATATTTGTACCCAGTTATACATCACAAGTCAAAAGAGAATTTACTTACGGGATGTACAAAAAAGAGGTATGATTGAGGTCACAGCAGCAGTTAAAGAGGTTTATTCTGTTTTGTCACGGGTGAAGTGGGATATGCACTGAGCTGTTGAGCATCAGGAGGTGCAGTCTTGGATCTTGACAGGAAAACCAAAAAACTTTTCTGAACTTTTGACTTTCTGTTGATTGTTAAATATTCCATATGTCAAAGGCCGTTTTTCGGTGTTTCCACATCCTCAGCATGCTGTGGCAAATTAAAGCTTTGTTAACTCCAAATCCATGTCTATATACTCTAGTCATGGCAGAGATGACCATCAGGTAAAACTGCATGACCTAATCACACCTGTGTATTGAATTCAAGGCAACTACGGAAACTAAGTGCCTACGTAAAGTAACCCTCCATTCACCCTCCTTTCGTCTGTGAATAGAACATCAGTTCAAAGCGGCTAATAACGCTGCAAGGGAGTGAAGCGATGAAATCAGTGCTTTTGTATGGTCCCCACTATTTCCTGCTCTGAAGTGTTTTACAGCCTCCACGCACTCTGCTTTCAGTCAATCAGTCAGTCTGCTCGCCCCTCTCTGGTGGCTTCATTTGCTCAGTATTTCTCATCCAAAAGCTATTCATCCATCTCTCTTCCACCCGGAGCTGATGTAGGCATCTTCTGTGTCGCATATAATTAATGAGTAAAGGTTACAGCAAATTGAGTCTTTCTGGATAAAGGCCTTAAAGCGCTCCCATATTGGATCATACAGTTTGTCATTATTACCAGCATGGTAGGGGAGAAGACCTTGTTGGACTTGTTTGAGTCACGCTGTGGAGCCATAGAGGGCTGCACGTGCCGGCTTGATAAGTTGCTGTGAAACAGAGTATCTCCAAAGTATTGGAGAAAATGCACCAGGCCTCTATACTGTATTTCAGCAGCAATAACTGTGACCCTATTAGTCTCTATTCATCATTGGAAAACGCTTTGAGGCAAGGTCCCTCATTTACTGACTGCACTTTGGAGGTCCAAAAGTACCTTTGGAATAGTACTGTCTGCCACATTATTTTACTTAGAAGAGACAATAGCTTAATGTCTGTACACAATACATCCAAATAATCCTTATAAATAATATCTACACAAGCACACTGTCACATAATTTATGGTCTGAGTGTCAGTGACCTTAAGATTGTTTGCATTTTGAACATTTCTACCCTCAGGTGTCCAGTAGTATCAACATAAGTGTCTTCCAGTATCATTTCAAAATTACTTAAAACTTTTTAAAGCATTCATTTTAGTTAATACTTTTTTTTTCGATTCTGACAACTTTTATGGTTCTTATCAGTCTAAATATAAAAAAAGCAGCTCCAAGACATCTACAGTTCTGGATGCAGTTGCAGCAATGTTTTGCTTCTAAGTTTGGGTATGACTAACTTTAAAACAGGAAGACAGAGCTGGCGGCAGTCCATCCCATAGTGTTGCACATGTCTGTGGCTGTGCTTTACAAGCCGTGCGATGACTTCATGTCGGCTGCCTGTGGAGCTCTGGGTGTGACGTAGCCTGAACCCTCGAACTGTGGAAAATAGCCTCTTCGTGCCAGCAGGAAGACACTAGACTAGTATGCTCTGTGGAAGGAAATCCTTTTCATCCACTGCTCGTACATCATTGTATCCCAGTGGATAAATGAGTATAATTGCAGCCATGACGTCAAGTTACCATGTGACGAGTGCTAACGTGCAGATTTTACCATTTTTGTCAGCAAAATCTCAAAACAGCCAACACCCAGTTTTCATCCCAGTGAAATAGGATTGTAGTTTTGTGATACTCTATTGATCCATCTTGCTCAAGGGCACTTCAGCAGGGCAGAGACTTACTGTCACAGGGGATTAAGCCAGGGCCTTTTGGTTAAATGACACCGTCCATAAAGAAGGTGCTGCCCAATTGGCTTCATTGTGTTATATTGTTCTTCAGACTTTTGCAATGGATGCCTCGATGTTGACCATAAATTCTAAATAGGTTGTTAATGTGGGGATTTTAGTCATAAGTTGAACTCTGTGCCAACAATCTACTATCAGGATGATCCCACTCAACATGCTATATGTCCAAGTTTGCAAGCTCACCGCCATGCTCTGTGAGCGATAGTGACACTAATGATCATGCAGCGGTGGTGTCACTCCACCCACTCGCAGCGGGGAGGCCCTTCATATCAGAGTGGGCTGTTAATTGTAAGTCCTCCAGAGCTGATTTGCGTCATTCTCACACTTCCACTTTGAAGAGAAAACAATCACACTTCATCATCATCATGCCCACATTTGGAAAGAGAGATAACTGAGAACCAAAACGATGTTCATGGATATGCATAACCCTGGTTCAATGACATGCATGATGTCTGCGTCACTGAGTGTGTAGGACCGCTTTGACTAGCCATGAGGATTTGAGCCCTGTTTCCATACAGTAAGCCTTTGTTCAGTGTGATTTAAGAACTTCCTTTATAAGTGGCTGATGCTTTTAATGATCCAGCCACTGTGCTGGTTTAGGTTTGCCACATGAGACTTTTTCAGTAATGAAGCACTTAAGGACTATTTTGAAGGCTGGAGGTAATTTTTGTTGTTGCTGTGGTTGTTCTATTTTAATATTTCTTCAAGCTGACAAAAAAAAAGTAATTGTGTCAACAATCATGTAATCTGTCTGCTAAATTGCAAAGACAGCTCAGTGAATTTAATGTTTCACTAGTTCAGTAAGGCATGTATTTATGTGTTATGTCAGTATGCTGTTATTTGTCAGAATAACATTTGTGTCTTTATTTAGCATCTTAAATGTTTTATCTTTTGGGAACAGACTTTTCTGTGCACATGAGCTAAATTAAATGCAGCTGAACTGAGCACATTCAGTACAACTACAATATCAATGTGAAGTATCTGTGTTAAAATAACTGTTCTTTCAACCAACATGTAATACATTTGTTGTCTGTTAGTGAGGATTTCTTTTTTCTTTTTGAATTTATGCACTCATCTGTTCACAGTGGCTGGGATTGATGCAAAACAAGGGGGACCAAAACCAGCCAAGACTGGCTGGTTCTTTGTACCATCTGGTGTTATGTTGTCTCTGTGAAAATGTATATTTCTGTGCAAGTATCTATCACACTCCAGACTCAATGCCATCTGTGATCCCAGAAAACAGTGGATAATCCATCAAACTGTTGAGGATGAGGGAAGAAAGAAAAATCATTTAAATGGCTTTATTCCTTCTGTTCATGACTTTGCTTCAACAGTTAACAGTCACAGTGTTTCAATGCTGAAATGCCAGCAGTGATCCCTAGAAAGTGTTTTTCTTCAGTCAAGAAATATGAATTGTGCAATTCATAAATGAAGCTAGTTAACGAACCATAACAAAATAACATTTCACAGAGAGTTCTTGGATAAAGCAAATAATAAATACTTATTTTAACAAACTGACTAGCTTATTTATCTGGTCTAAAGGTACTAGTCAGGATTTCTGGGCACCTAATGCACCAACTATATGTCATGCATCGGCAAGTCTACCAGAATTTTCACTTATTCACTTTCACTTAGATTATCATGCCAGTGAAATCTTTTTACATTTTTTGGGGACATAATAGTATTCATAATAGTTTATTACAGTTTTATCTTTTTGTGTCAACACTGCATTGTCTTAGTAACATCCTGTTTCTGCAAGACAGAGCTCTGCCTAGAGCAGAAGGTGAGAAGTGTCACAGTGTAGCCTGAGGCGAGTGAAGATCCATCTATAATATGAGGGAAATGCTAATTACAAACCAGTTTGGTAGTATGGAATCAGGAGTAGCAGGTTGAAAGCCAAATGAACTTTATTTGGCGGTCATATGGTAGCTGGGATGGATGGAGAGAGACATGTTTGTCAACCTAATGTGCCTCTTACACTGTTCATACAAATTTGTCAGTGTAACAGAGGCAGAGTTGCAAGCCTGTTCAGACTGTCAGTCACGTTGGTGCTGTGACTGTGACATGCATTGTATAGACTGTTGAGTAAGAATAGCAAACTCATCATTCACTCCCCTCGGTGAAAACTATTCATGAGGCCTCGTCAGAGACTGTCCAGCTTAATAAGTGCAATCTGAAGTGTCTCTACTGACTGTTACAAATTGGACCCCCCACTTTTTTCCATATCTCTGACCAGGTTGGAGATACAGTAACCCACTCTGCGGCATCATTTCCATACCATCTGGCAGCTTGGTGATAAGAGATTGTAGTCTAAATAATATATCTGGCTTGGAATTCAGCAATTTCTACATCCATGACTTAAACCTGTCCAAGCAAAACTACAGCTCTATGATTTAAGAAATATGCTATATAAATATTACAACTCCTTATAGGCAGATTTAAGAAATATAGTGATAGCAAAGATTAAAAAATACAATGAAACAACAAAATAATAACCACTAAAGAGCACATACACGATATGGACCCATTAGCTGAAAAATAGTTATTTTTAAGCAAGGTAGCAATCCATAAGAAAGAAAGGCTATTAATTGCTACTGATAAAACCCTCCTTGTGAGGTCTGGGGGATTGGTAACTTTTAGGCTTATGTGAATGAGTACGCATTTAACAATGCTCCCACATTGCCATACACACACTTGTGTAACAGTTTAGATAACCGTCGTTCGTATTGAGCCGCTGCGAGCCAACCACCGGCACCGCTTCATTCAGTGGAAGCTGCCTCGTAGTGATTTGCTCTCGCCGCCTGCACGCCGTCAGTAGCCGTGGGTTTCCACGTGAAAAGGATAACATCCTTATGTAAAGGGACTGACAGCGCCGGCAGCCACTCACCGCGCCGAACGACTGCTTCCGCGTGCCCTCCATGGAGACGACGCTTGTCTGAGCCAATGAGCGCAGAGCAAAGGGGAGGGGCTGTGGGAGGAGCCAGAAATGAGGTCGTTGCTCGAGCTGGAGATTCAGGGTAGACCCGGTGTGGAAACCTGAGCGGACGGAGCAGTGTTGGAAATCAGCTCCATGTCGACAGCATTTATTTGGTTCTAGTAAACGGACTTTAACCAAAAACACGCTGTATGGGAAGATTTTACTTTGCACGGGACATCGGAAAGAGTAGAGGATCTGCTTCTGTGAGGTAAGTTGTTTGTCCGCTGTCTCTGAGCTTTTAGAAACGCGCAGTGTGATGTTGTTTAGCGTAACTGTTGACTTTTCTGTATTGCTGCTTCATGAGGAATTGTGGAAATAGATAAATGAAGATGCATGCTACCTGCCACTCTGTGCTGTGTGATATATAATGTGAGCGAGATATAGGCGTTGCATAACTGTGTCAGTGTGTGGGTCAAACCCGGTCAGTAGACTACAGCAGGCTAAGCCCTGCCCACATGACAGTAACGTTAATGATTTCGTCCCAACTCGTGGAGGGTAAAACGTGCCATAGTGTGATATACTGCTGCAGTTAGGCGCCTAAACAGATATAATTTACATAATGAGGCAAATTGTATTATGCAACATAAGCGACTCCTGTATGCAAGCAGACTTTTTTTTTCCAGTCTAGCCTAAGAGATGACTAATAACGTAATTGCAATGGTCATATCTTGATTTATGGCAGTCATACGTCCAGGTGTCACAGTCATAAGAAAACCTGCATCAGCATAGCGCCTTACATAAAGAGGGCACAGTCTGCTGCAGCGTCACATGTGGCTTAGATGCTGTGAACTTAAAGACTCAGCAGTAGTGATCGGAAGAAGGGGAAGTTTCTCTCATGCTTTCATCAACTTGTTTTTTTATTTATTTATTCATTCTTGGTGCTGTGGTGTTTTAGGCGTGGTGTTTTGCTATGAATCATTTTAAAGAAAATATAATCTTCAAGTCCCACATGTAAGCCTTCACCCATTATGTAATGCAGACAGTTTGACAGCTGTATTAATGAGTCTAACATATCATTGTCTATTTAACTGCTGTGGACCTCATCCGAATCTGGAATAAAGTGAACTGATTGGCTGACTGACTCACTGATTGATTGATTGATTGATTGGTTGAGTCTTTTTTTAATTCACCTGTTCCAAATAGGCGGGTTAGTGATTGCTGCCAAAATTATCAGTCTATCAAGAAGATGTTTATCCATGTTTGTATTTTATAATGATTTCATCTTAACCTATAACAAAGAGCAAAGGTCAACAACTTTTCCAAACTGAATATGTTAAGGCTGATAAAAAGTCTGTTAGATTGCTTTTCATTTTTTTGGTGTCACATTTTATATTGGATGTCTTATCTCGGTTGGCTTAACTTTACTTGACTTAAAGAGAAATGGCTAATCCAACAGCATTAAAGATTGACAAGCGCATTCAGTGTTCATGGGTGTGGAAAGGGAGGGCAGCTGTGAATGACGCACGAGAGCTGGTTAGTGTCATTTAGAGCAGTTAGATTGGTGTATATAGCAGAAAGGAAGTTTGGCACCAGGCCGGGTACAAGTTTCCCCTCCAGCCATTTCTAGGTACGCCACTGGGGGAGGTGTTTGCTGATTTTTTTTCCCCCACTTATTGTCAGACAGTTTACTCAAGGTTTAGATGTAGCTTGTGCTTGCTACCAGGTCATTTCAGGACAGCCTACCAGGGTTCAAATAATATAGCCTATAGATTCACATTTTCTTTAAGGATAACTCAATTTGGTAAAATACCACAGCATACATGTACATGTTGTATGCTTATGAGGAAGACAAACTTATGAATCCTTAAAACTCTCGTATAGGATATTTCACTCAATATATCATTCTCAATTTAATTCTGACAGAAGAGTATAATGCCCATAGAAAGATTAGACCATCGCAGTTAAACCTGGTTGATGGTGTATGCGCTGCATTTTTAGCTTTTCTATAATATTCATTGGTACACAATGTACCAGACTGACTGACTGAAAGCACAACCAGAGGTGTTCAGCCAAAACTGAAAGACCGCTCACTTTGTATTGCCCTGCCTTTTTTGCACGGAAACAAAAACAGACAAGTTCAGATGCTATCCATTCCCATAGCAGCTAGCTGTGGGTGTGCAGCTCTAGCTGTTGCTGTACTTGAAGTTACTACAATCCAGAATAATCAGGATAATCACATTATCCAACCAAATTATTATCAAGAAGAAGAGATCTCTACAATACAACTATGCTCAGGTGGGTTACCTATCTCTCAGCCAAACTGTTTTGTTAGCATTAACCAAACTGAATAGACTCTATACTTGTTACACAAAACTGCTTTGTTAACTTGTATTAGGCTTGTATTAACCACCAATATTCACCAGCATTTCTTTGCTGTTGTTTTGTTTTTGTACTGTTGTCACTATGCCAACTAACGTGATATGAACACTGGTTGTGCGAGCATCACTTAATACACTATGAGAAAGAGCAGTTCTGTCTAACCCTAACCCTAACCCTAACCATCCAATGTTATGAATAAAATAACTAATATGTCTGTTAGCTATTTCTACAAAACCCACTGACACAGGCTATTATCATTAAAAAACCCAACTTTTTTCTCATTAACTTTCATTATTACTTCATCATTTCATTATTAGATATGTGGATACATTAGTATGGGTAATTTTGATCGATGCTCTTTAACTCACTAAACCTGAAATAGCATTGATGATCAGACATTGATTGGTTGATTTCTGTGGTGTAGTTGAAGAGATGGCTATGCGGTTTTGTTTTGTTTTTTTACTTACACACATCATCGTTTGAAAACAATGCCAAGTATACACACAATATTTAAGCCAGACCTTAACTTAAGTTGCTCATGAACTTGTAAACATCCATTAAGGTGTGCAGCAGCAAGTATGCGAACTACAGAATACTTGTTCGCATTCACTCTGTCACTTCAGAGATGTAGAACACAAAAATCACATGCAAATATTTACAGTTCTGTTTAGCATGCGGTTTATAGCACTGCACACAGGAACTCTTTTTTCAGACTATATTGATAATTTTTTCTTTACGTTTTTAATACGGCAAACAGTTGGACCACTAACCTTCAATCAGACCGCGAGATGTAATTTTCAGGTGCATCTGTTTTAGGACCCTGCGCCTAGATGGTAGACAAACCCAGAGATGGTACTGACAAGGTCAGTTCATCTGACATTACAGGACTCAGCTGGCTGCCTTTAATTAGTGAATGAATCACTTATGTTGAGTTGACCAGCTGAACCCCAGCGGTCTATGAATAACCGACGAAGATGGAAAATCTTCTCCTCTCTTTAAAGACACTTCTCGATCTGAACACAAGCCATCTGACCTCTCCCCTTTATGCCGTGCCACTAGGAAGCTGAATAGCACCCTAAGGTGAGATTAGGTGATCTTTCTCAAAAGTGCGCTCCGGCATGTAGACTGCATTTGATCCACTATGGCTATTTGGGATTACTTCCAGGATAGATATAGGTCAGTGAATGAGCAAACCACTAGGCACAAGGAGGAACCTCACTGCCACATGGGAGAACCTGCAGCTAATGCCTCAAGGCTTCAGTGTTAATGAGATGGAGCAAGTGGAGGTGTCAGTCATCAACAGCTTATTAAACTAAATTACTTACACGAACAATAATAGGGATGAATCCAGCTGCTGGATGTAGGGAGCCACACAACAGGCTCTTAAACAAACTGTTGCAGTTGTCTTAGTAACACAACCCTATTGACACAAATAATAATTATAAGATATGCAGTATTACATTAGGCTTTGCCCATCCAATCCCTTTCCCCACCTCAACCCACCCATTCTAAAATGATAAAAGCCCTCATGTAAACTGAGCTGGTTGCACAGGCCCGTGGCCACGCAGTGTTAATTACGTTAATGCCTCCAACATGATACACAATTTATAAAACTGCAACTACTTCCTCGAGGTTGTGTAAGATGCTTTGAGATGACCTGTTAGATAGCATGGTTCCAGGTTAGTGAGATGAGAAGGGAAAATCTTAAGGGGGCATTTCATGATATCGAATTCCATATCGTTGATTTGGTAATTGAGATGTCATGCACAGTTGATGCACAGTTGCTACAGCGTATTTGCTGAGACAGCCCATTACTTGTGTGCAACTGTGTAGTCTTCAAAGGTGCAAATATTGACTTGGGAGGAGTTGATAGTGGAAACTAGAATCTAAAATTTGAAAAAATGAATGGGAAGGCCAAGTTAGTGTATATATTCAAGTATCCTGATAGTGAGGGACGCTTAAAGCATATTGCTAATACTGGCAGTATGACCAAAAGAAGCTACATAAATCTAACATTAACACATTGAAGACAGAAGACGAGCTGCTTGAAATGATAATATGCTGTATCGTCTTGCTTGCATGTTGCGATGTCTCATGGAAATATTGCTTTAATTCCTTTGCCTTGCACCTTTATCCTTCTTGTTGCAACACGCCACTTCAGTCTGTGTGTGCAGGTCTCTTAAGAGCAATATGCTTCCACATTCTGCTTCCTGTTCGACAGCAGTTTAACAGCCTGTTTTATCGTTTTTTTAAAAAGTCAACAAAAAAACTGACTGAGGATTTGAGAATGCCCTAATTCATCGTTCCCCGGTAATGAGATTTCGTATTGAAACCATCACTTTTCAAACGACATTGCGAAGCGCCGTGCCTGTGACTGGCTTTGAGGAACTGCATTGACTGTTTACCTTAGCAACGGAACAGTTTGTTCTCAAACTGCGTTGCTAAGTATGGCGGCTGTGACGGGTCATGGGAAACAAAGGCACACCGGACATAATCAAATGACTGCGATGCCCATTTCCATATGAGAGCACACTTTGGTAAGCTTCAAAAAAGGGCTCGTAAGTCATTTTTTGTGTTTTTTTTCCTACGTTGTCCACCTGCCACGGGGGGTGAATAAATGTACCAGCCTCTGCACATGTGGCAGGTGGCAAATGATAATTTCCCGCCATGATTATAACATTAGTTTAAAGAGTATTAGTCAAGGCTGAATGCAATGTTCCATCCTTTAAACAGCCCCCCCTTCAAACTTTCTTGAATTTGCCTCTCTAAAAAGCAATTTTAAGATTGGGAATGGGCAAGTTAACAAAATGTTCCCAAAAGGTGAAGATGCTTGTTTTTATCCTATGATTGCCCAGAGCTGATCCAATGATTACATTACCCCGTCTCAAGAACAGCACTATATCAAACTTAATTGTTTTATCTACCTCATCTTGCCTTGTTACCGGTCTTTTTTGTACCTGGCTATGGTGGACATAAATGCACTACACTTCCACAAGGTTTCACAGAGTAGTGACTTCCCTGTGCACGTTAAACACAACTATCCAATGTTTGATGTGAAACGCAGCATAAATTAAATATAAATATGAGCGCATATCTTTTTACATAATGAAAAAGTGCTGAAGATTGCTGACTCAGAAGTATCATTGCAGTAATGTCACATTCAGAAGTGCTTATGAAGCTCCCTGTGCGGTCGCTCAGTTTGAAGCAGAAGAAGCTCAATTATCAGCAGCCGGTGCACCATGAAAGTGATGATAGGTGTGTTTGCCAGTGTATAAAAAAAAAAACTCCCCTCCTCTTCTTGGTATCACTGGCAAGGATGGACGCTCCTAAAGAGGAGAGCAAATAGAAGAAACAAGAGAAGAGAATAAAAAAAGAAGAAAGAAGAACTGGAAGCAAAAAATGGTGCCAACCATAAAAATGTTTAAAACGTTATAAAATCTTTCAGTGCGAGTTCAAAAGTCCATTTTCGTTCCGGGAAAGCGTGGAGGGTTAACAAAACAAAAACAGTGCGGTTTACATCTACGCAGAGAAATTTCCCCACTAGAAAAGTAGTGCAAAGAGGAACAATAATATTTTTAAGACTTATGAAACTAGATAAAAAGACTTCTTTCAGTTTCACCTGCTTTGTCTGCACAGTAACAGATAACAGGGGGGTGACAAAGTACAGAAAATGAAATGCATAAAAGTAATAAAAAACCCTAGTAAAAGACACATTCATTGTATTTTCCAATACTGGGCAACATACAATTGAGGTTTTTTAAGCATTTAACAAAAGTAAGAAACAGAAAAAAAAGTTTGTATTTGAATATGTGGCTGTTTTACATGTAGCCCCGGGGCATTCAAGGTCATGCCAGTTGATTTGTGAAGCCCTTCATCACAGGCGTGTCTAAAGCAGCTCTACAACGAATGAGCCTACCTAGAATTGGCCGGTCATCAATTGCAGAACAGAATGATGAAGCACAAACACAAGGCAGCAAATCAAATCAAGCGAACAGTCCAGTGGGCATTTAACATGGAAAATGACTGACATAAGAAACAGATGAGGCAAGAAAAAATATGATGCGTCAGAGAAACACACAGTTGGTGCAAATGCCCACAGAGGCGAAGGAAATCTGTGTCTGAGATCCGGGACCCTGGCCAACACTAACGCCACATCCACCTCAAGTGGGGAAGAAGGTGGAGGTTGGGAAGATTCTTATCAGTCATCATTTTTCACGATTTTGAACGTTTCTACAGATTTAACCTTCCTAACTGCCACAGGGAGCCGGTTCCAGAGATAAGGAACTTGGAAGGAAACTGATTTGCTTCCTGCTGATTTGTCTTGACAAGAATGTAGCCAGCATCCTGTGATTGGAGGGCTTAAGGGCTCGCTTCAGACATGATGAGGTCATCTGAAATGGGGCTGTACACGCCCATACAGGCAATTTGCATGCTAGCAGAAGCACCATAAAGTCAGACCTCGCTTGGGTTGGCGGCCAGTGGAGGAAGGTCAGGATGGGTGTGATGTGGTCACATTTACTGCTTCTGGTCAACACCCCGCCAGCAACATTTTCTACAAGTGGACGTTTTTTTGATTCTGTTGTTGGAAAGGCCAGAAAATAGGACGTCATCAAGTCTTGATGGTGGAAGAAGAACGTATGCAAGTTTCAGCACTGGCCATATCTGGCAAAAGATGTTTTTTTGTGATTTTGTGAAGGTGGAAAAATGCTATATCTGTGATACTCTTGATGTGGGAGTTGAAGCGGGGAGCTGGGCTGAATGTCGTGCCAGTATTTCTGCGAAACTGATATTCTGGGAAATTACAGTTCTTGAAATGCAACAGGATGATTGCATGAAAAATACTCAGGCCCACAAAGTGTGATTCTATCCTCTTGAGGCTGTTGGGTCATCAGTAACCCCACCCCCC
>OMLF01010440.1:33464-43531 GCA_900302615.1 Holocentrus rufus
AATTCAGTTTGGATGTTTAAATGCATAAAAGCAGTTGATTCCCTGTGATCACACACACACACACACACACACACACACACACACACACACACACACACATACATACACACACAGCAAAGGATGTGAAATATCCCGTCTGCTATAAAGCAGAAATAGAACAGAACATAGTCTGCTTGATGGTCAGTTAATCATTTTAGTCAAATTTATAATTGATTATATTTCTGTCGAATTGATTAATCGACTACTCGTATCAGCATCAACACACACAAACACACACATGCACATAGGGCTGATGAGGTAAGAGCTAGGAGGGGCATACGGCCAGTCAGTGGAGGTTTTCTAATTAAACCCTACAGCAGACGAGGCCACATTGCCCGGCATTCTGGAAAAAAAAAATAAATAAACTCCTTCACAGAATAGAAACTCTTCTCTGCCTCCTTGAGCGCTCTTATTCGGCAACACGTGTCCACAGAAGGTGGCCCACAGACTTACTACCACGTTTTCAATTAGCCCACTCTGTTAAACTCTTTCTAAGTCTCACACACTAATGCTTGTTCAGTCTGTCGATGCTAAAAACAGCTGTTGTATTCTTCAGTAGGCTATTTTTGATCGATTTAGATCCCCGATTGTGCTTGGAATGGCTTTTTGGTCAAGGTGCTTTCTATTCTGAGCCACCTAAGCCAGGTATTCATAGTAACCTGAGTTGTATCTGAGATGAGTCAGTATCTTACACAGCTGTGGACTGTCAACTATTAATGAGCTGTTAAGCTTGTAGGCTAATGCAGTGGACTACACAAACACACGCACAGCTCAGTTGACTGAGTCGGCCAAAGCCTCGCTTCTTCTGCTTGACTTTCACTGCAGATACACGGCGCTTTGGTTTGAAGAGAGAAACCAGGCTGGGAACATTTTCTCAATTAGAGATGGATCAATATATTGGTTGACTATCAGACCATATCAGCTTTATAGAGCAATATCGATATCGGTCCAGTGTTATTTGTACTGTCAGCGTTGGGTTGATTTTGAATTTTGCTCTTGTGATTTTTTTTTTTTTTTTTTTGCTTGGACTCTGTCACTTAACACAAACTAACACAGTCTTTTAGTCAAAAAAAGCAAAACATTTATATTAAGACAGGCTTGATTGAAAACTTAATCTGTTTTGCACCTGTATTGCAATTCTTAGAAAACAAAAATGCACATTGGTATCCATTTTGGCCGTCATGGATATCCGTACCTGCCTCAAAAAAAAAAAAAAAAAACTAATGATGCATCCCTGTTCTCATTTGTGTACCATTTGGAGGATGCTTTCATCCAAAGCCCCTGACAACACTATGCACACACACATTTTTAGCACAGGTAGTTCCAGTGGTAATTTTACCTTTGGGTTGTGGGGAGTTTTTTTTTTTCTTGCCCGCTGTGAGGCTTTAAGTCAGGGGGCGTCGGTCTGCTTTGTTTGTTGTAAAGCTGTGAGCCTGTAAAGCCCTTTGAGACCACAAACAGTGCCAGTTTGGGCTTTAAATAAACCTGAACTTGAACTTGCATTACACTCTGCTCCATCCGCAGAGCTGCTGAACCACTTCAGGTCTCCTTGAAGGTGACAGTGCCCTCGGGTTTGAAGCGGGCTTTCTTTTGAATTGTGCACAGTTAATGAGAGAGAGATAAGCTGCACATGTCCACATCAAAGTAACCACTTACTACACTGGCAGAAATTCAACTCATTTTACAGGCTACAATTCACAACCAGCTCATATTTTGATAATTCACTCATTTCTTCTTTCATCAAAAAACCAAAAGACACCGGTAGATCCATGCAGTTTGCTTTTATTATCATCATTATCTTTGGGCACTTTGTAAATAGCATTCATCATTAGTTTTGACAGCTGCAAGATGAAATAATTACTCAATTACCCGAAAAATCATCAACAGATGAATCAGCAATGACAATAAAATCATTGAGAAGGCCTACTGCAAGGTCATTTCCCATGTTTATTTCTGCAGTTCCTCACAATACAACCACCCCTCGTGTTTACTAGGCTAAACTTATTAATAGAATTAGATCCTTGATTGTGCTTGGAGTGGCTTTTTTGTCAAGGTGCTTTCTATTCCAGGCCATGTAAGCCAGGTATTCATAGTAACCTGAGTATCTGTAGTGACTCAGTATCTTAGAGAGCTGTTGATAGTCTCTGAGCGTATTAGTGCACTGTTAAGCTTGTAGGCTAATACAGTGGACTACATAACATACACACACACACATTAACACACAGTAGAGTTGACTGAGCCAACCAAAGCCTGCCTTCTCCATGTCCTTCAGCTCTTTGTAGTTTCACCACAGACACATGGGGCTTTGAAAAGGACATACCATATTTAGACAGGGATAAATAGAAACCGGGATGGGAGGGAGACACTGTTTTGGCAATATATAGAATCTCCAATGCCAATAAAGCACCCATTAAATTGAACTGAATTGAATCAATAGAATATGATGAGAATTTCGTGCCTTGAAAATATCAGAAAAACAGCTCCATCATTACGTCCCGCACGCCAAACACCAGCTGCTGGATGAATAGTGTCTTGTGTTGTTCTACCAATCAAGTGGGGTCGACTCGGTGCTCAGATTTGGGAAAAGAAAACGGAGTGTTCTGTAAAAGCAGTCAGACTTAATGAGAATCAGATACATTTGATTCAGCATCAGATGTACTTTAGTCTCGCTGCTAGCTGTCTCTATCCATTCTCACCAAGGTGATTTCAGTTATTTTTTTCCCGCCGCTGCGAAATGTCTCATTAATGAAAATCGAATGTACAGTTCCTCAAACTCTCGCCGTTTTGTTTCCCCTTCTGTCCCCCCACAGCTCCAACTCCCACAGTCCGTCTCCTCCCAGCAGCTCGAATGCCTTCAGCCTGCTGAGTTCGGAGCAGGACAACCCCTCCACCAGTGGCTGCAGGTAAGCGCACCCACCACCAGTGTGCCACCAAGCATCACATTAAATTACATGCAGGACGATGGCTTCATCTTTAGTTGATCATCCAGACCTGTTAACATGATCTACAACTAGAATATGGAATATACAAACACTTTATGATTTCGTTTGCTGTCAAACCTCGATTTCATGGTTTGGTCCTTAATGGTGCACCATGCAAACATCATTTGAAATTAGGACCATTGAGACTCAATTGACAGCAAACATGGAATAAGCATGAAATTTGATGGCTACATGGTTTTATAGTCGGCCTGACTCGCTGGGTGCGGCATGAGGTGGGTTCCTCCACCTGCTGCAGCGTCTGACTTGCCTCTCTGCGTGTGCTTCATGCCACTTGCAGCAGTGAGGAGTCCGCCAAAGCCAAGACCCAGAAAGAGCTGATTAAAACCCTGAAGGAGCTGAAGCTTCACCTCCCCGCCGAGAAGAGGAGCAAAGGCAACAAGTCCACGACTCTCAACACCCTCAAATACGCCCTGCGCTGTGTCAAGCAGGTGGAAGGTAAGAGCTCTCAGCCATCACCTCGCCTGCCGCTCTCATGTGTCACTGCCAACACCTCCCCACTGCTTTCCTGTCACTTGGGCTTTTTCTGTCTACAGTATACATAGATATACAGGGTTCATAAAGGAAAGCCTGGCAAAGTCAGTGAATTTTAAAAATACAATTCCTAAAAGTTTTGGAAAAGTTAGAAATCTGGCTAAAGCAGCATCAGCTCTGTTAAAGATTTATTCACCAATAGCAATTTGTGCTATTTCAGCTTCTTTCATTTTTTCATGGGAGGCTCCGTTCCTGCCAGTGTCAGGTTTCAATTTGCGTACTTTTCGACCTGTAATGGCCTCTGAAGGATTCACTCCAGCCCTCGCTAAATGTTTACAGATGGAAGTTGGTGGGTGGGGGAGTTTTCCTGTAATGCACTGTAATGCCATCATCTTAGCAGTGGGGTGACGCGACATGTTTTAGCACTGGGCCATTTTTCTTCACGCACAGCCTTGTGATCTAATGTCTGCATGATCTCATCAAGGCTATAACACACGTAAATGGATTTTTCCATGATTGTTTTCTATAGAATATGGCTCATATGATCACTTTGTTTTTCACTGGTTTCCACCCATCGCTTATTAAATTTTGTGTGTTATGTTTTTGTTCGTCACAGCCAATGAGGAGTACTACCAGCTGCTGATGATCAATGACAGTCAGCCATCAGGCCTGGACGTGTCTTCTTATACCATAGAGGAAATAGACAGCATTACCTCCGAATACACCCTCAAAAACAATGTGAGTCAGTAAAATCGGCTTCAGATAATGGAAGTGTTCATATCCCACCTCCTCCCCAAAAACCTCATTTTGCTTTTGTATCTCTCTCTCTCCCACAGGACATCTTTGCGGTGGCAGTGTCTCTCATCACAGGAAGAATCGTCTACATTTCCGACCAGGCTGCCTCCATCCTCAACTGCAAACGGGACGTGTTCAAGAACGCCAAGTTTGTGGAGTTCCTGACGCCGCAGGACGTTAGCGTGTTCTACAGCTTCACCACGCCTTATCGCCTGCCCTCCTGGAGCATGTGCACGGGTGCAGGTGAGAGCATCAGATAAGAAACACCAGACTTGCGAGAGTCTTGCTAGATTGTTATAGGTATGACAGTATTGCAAGATAAGAGCCCAAGTCATGCTGCTGAAGTATCCATAACTGCAATCTCTGTTTTGGTATGTTGGCATGATTTCTTCAAAGTTGTTTGCATGCATGAGAAAAAAAAAAACAACATAAAAACTTAGATGCACTGGATTGGCAATCAGCCTGCCACCAACATGGCACATGAAGTTCAAGCTGGTCTGACCTAAGTCAATCATAAACTCAATAAAGTGATGATGCCAGCCTCTCAGAGTCAATTTACCAGTGACAGTTAAGCTGGATAGATCAGGCTGATTTCCAAGCATAAGCCTGCAAATCAGAATAGGCCAGTGCATGGGCAGTCTTTATAATTATACACTGAAATCCAGTCAAAACCACTAGAAAACGTATCCAAGGTCTCTGTCTCATTACACTAAGTGCAGTTTAATTCACGTGGCAAGAACTGATGAGAAATATTGCATCATCAGTGTGTTGGAGCTGGGTCTGGCCTTCACTTGGGAAAGCTCAATGGGGAAAGCGCCTTGGACCGTGTTTTTGTATTACTGGTTTTAATGGTCGTCTAACTCTTCCGCTGCTCTCTACAGCCAAAGAGAGACCAGTCTATTCTGCAATAAAGGCCCAAGCGGTGCTCTTTCCTTTCTGAATTTGTCTATACATGACTGGAAATATTTTGGTTAGCATTGCAAAATAGGACCTTGGCCATGATTAAATTCATTCTATGTGGAGGCAGGGCATTGATGCTTATTGATGGAGCAGATGAAAGCCCAGTTGCTAGTGGAAACCGAGACCCGAAGGACTGCAAAGGGCTGGCATTTGGCGAGATCATGTTCCGCTCTCTCGTGAATTAAACCATTTCTCTCTCCCGTCCCAGAGTCCTCCCCGCCGGACTGCATGCAGGAGAAGTCCTTCTTTTGCCGTATCAGGTGGGTGGTGGTGAGCGCAATCACAGCCCCGGGCCATCTGGTCCTCATACCTTTATTTAGTATTTATTCATACTTTCTTTCCACTCCAAATGCTTTTCAATTAGCTTTTCCGGTCATATCCGTGCTGCAATCTGATGCTTTTTCCAGGAAAGACACATACATACAAGCAGGAAGACACACATGTAGACACACACACTCATGCTAATAGTTCACAGATACTGTAAGGATGGAAAATAGCTCAACAGTGCCACCTAGAGTCCAGCGACTTGAAATCCTAAAGCCACTAAGCATTAAAAGAGCTGTTTTACCACACAGAAATCATATAAATACAGTAGATCATCCTGACTAGACTCAGCTCTGTGTGACTCTCCTTTTATCTCTGATCCAGTGGTGGTAAGGAGTGTGAGGGGGACCTGCAGTACTATCCCTTCCGCATGACACCGTACCTGATGAAGGTCCAAGACACAGTGCACGCTGAGGACCAGTTCTGCTGCCTCCTGCTGGCTGAGCGGGTTCATTCTGGTTATGATGGTAAGGACCTGACCACCTTTTTTTTTCTTTAAAGGGAAAAGTTTGGAAAATGTATAGAAGTCAATCAGACATATGTTTTTTGTTGTTATAATGACAGTGATACTGCCCAGCCACTATAAGTATGTATCATATTGGACACTCTTATGAAAATCTTCATATCCAGGCAAGAAATTAACCCTAGAAAAAAAATATTGATTTTTTTTAAAGATGGGAAATCTGTAAGAAACTTCATATTCCTTCTCCCTAATTCCAATCGTTTCTCCACTAAAGGCTCATGTTTTATAAAATACAGTAAACTGACATTCTAGTTGAGATGAAACAGTACTCAAATGAAATAACTCGATTGTGTACTCTTCCTTAAAGCACCCAGAATCCCAACTGACAAGCGGATCTTCACCACCACACACACTCCGAGTTGTGTGTTCCAGGATGTGGATGAGAGGTAAGCCACGGCCTGAATGATGCCATCTCTGAACCAAAACTCTTAATTTTTAAAAGTAATAATAAGAATAATAATCTTTATTTACATAGCATATTTCAAAGCTGGAGTTACAAAGTGCCTCACATAAGATAAAACCATATAAAGATCATAATATCATGAAGGAAAACAAATGAAAGCAGAGAATATAAATTAAAAGTATCTTAAATGAAAAACAAAATACTCTGTAAATAAATAAATAATGGGTATTTATGAATGAAAATATGGTTATTTTCAAAGGTGTCACTGAACTGTAAAGACATAACAGTTTGTGCTGTTACTTGCTGACTAAAACAATAATTTGTTGTGTGTTTTGTGTTTATCAGGGCAGTTCCACTCCTCGGTTACCTCCCCCAGGACCTGATTGGCACCCCAGTCCTCCTGCACCTGCACCCCAATGACCGACCAATCATGTTGGCCATTCACAGAAAGAGTGAGTTTACTGAACGGAGTGGAACAAAGAATACTTTTAGCTTTCAGGACAACTTGTCTGCACTTGAAATCCATTCCCACAGTGATCTGGAGCTGGGTTTTTTTTTTTCCTCTTTCTGCAGTCCTCCAGTACGCAGGGCAGCCGTTCGACCACTCATCCATCCGTTTCTGCGCACGCAACGGGGAGTACATCATCCTGGACACCAGTTGGTCCAGTTTTGTCAACCCCTGGAGCCGCAAGGTCTCCTTTGTGATCGGGAGACACAAAGTCCGGATGTGAGTGTCTCATATCTCTCCTGTCTTTCCCTCCAGGTCAGCCTCTGTGTTTATATACAGAAATGAAATGATTGTTATTGTTATTTCCCAGGGGCCCTGTGAATGAGGATGTGTTCGTGGCCCCGCCCCCTGTGCCGGGCGAGACCAAGAGCATGGACTCTGACATCCAGGAGATCACAGAGCAGATCCACAGACTCTTACTGCAGGTGAGAAAGGGAAAAGGAAAAGAAAAATCAAACAAGGAGAGCCTGACCAATGTAATAGCTGGTTGATATCATCTACTATTATTAGAATTAAAAATATCAGCCAGTATATCATAATTTGAAGGTTTTTACTCCCAAATAATCAGTATCGTTCGGTCTTTAAAAGCAATTAGATACTTTGGGGAGTAGAGAAAGAGTTTAGTTTATTTGAACTGTAGTGATAAGAAAACAAAACCCATACATTTCTCCATCTCTTACCTTTACCCTCCTCCCTCCCTATCTGTGTGTGTGTGTGTGTGTGTGTGTGTGTGACCAGCCGGTTCACAACACCGGCTCCAGCGGGTACGGCAGCCTGTGCAGCAACGACCACGTTATGGGCTTGACCTCTTCGAGCGAGAGCATAAACAACGGCTGTGGGAACAAGATGCGGCTGGAGGAGGAGGAGGAGAGCCACAAAGCCAAGCCTGTAAGTAGAGCCACATAACTTTCAGCTTGATAACGCGCTGCCAGCCCAGGTGGTCATGCTTGGAAGGGATTTTATAGCAAAAAGTGGTTTGTCTAGCTTGTACCATGAACCTGAAAGCCTGATTGTGCTGGGACTGACGAAACTCTGGGTAGGATCGCGCCACAGCCTCGGTGTCAACATTATTTCTTATCATTTATTAGAAATTGGCCAAGTTAAATTTCTTTTGCATTGAAGGCTTGTGTTTTTGTATGTGCAGATACTGTAACTGTTAGGTTGAATGGAGTTGTACTTTCATTAGTGTGCCTCACATTTACATAAACTTTTAGGCTTGTATTAGTTGTCAGGCTCTGCTAGAGTTAGGGTTAGTGTTAGATTTTTCTCACATTTCTTCTAATCCTCCCATTTTTCAAGCTTAAGCTTCCTGCTACGCCATTTTTTAAATAAATATTTACTCAGTTACTCAGTTTTGTAATTATATTACTCAGCTAGACACCAAGGTATTCATTCAAATTCATTTGATTGAAGTTATGTTGACTCTCGTGTCTCTTTTTCACAGCGGACCTTCCAGGAAATCTGTAAGGGAATTCACCTTCAGAAGAGCCAGGAGCACCAGGTCTACCTGGCTTCCTCCACCAAGCCAGACAACAGGAGGAGCAATGGCAGTAAGTCTGACTAATAACTGCCTGTGTGTTTGAGAAAGAGAAGGAGAGAAAGCCAAAGAGAAACGGTAGAATGTTTTTGTTAGAAAAAGTCTTTGGATTTGTGCTGAAGTATAGACCACATCCCCGGCCCTCCTTCTCACGTCTGGCCTCTCTCCAGTAGAGTCCCTGCAGAAGAGCCAAGCCGTGGTGAGGCCCAAAGACTCGGCCGCCCCTCTGGTGTGGAAGGAGACGGGCGTCACCATGGAGGACAGCAGGACTTCTTTCCAGGAGGATCTGGCCTTCAATGACCAGACCGTCTACTCCTACCAGCAGATCAGCTGTCTGGATAGTGTCATCAGGTAGGAACATAAACGTTTACAGGCTCTTATAGAGTTGTATGCAGATCAAAGCCTCAGCCTGGATCTTAAAGGGAAAGACACCCTAAAATCTTGATAACCCTAAAACCTAGCACAGAACTCAGTAACTCAGAATCAAAGAGAAAAGTATTTCTTCCTATTCTGCTTTTTTTCTAACAATTTCAAACTAATGTTCAACAGCCAAACAAGAGGCACACAGGGAATTGCCACCTGTACATATAACTCAGTGTAGGCCCATTTTCTGACAGTTGTTCAAAGTCATTCTGAAATCTGGAAATCACCAAGTTAAAGAAAAATTGGTACACCAAAAAAGGTAGATTGCAACATTTCCCCACAAAATAATTCCTTAAATGCACTGAACATCACAGATTGATGTTATCTAGCAGTGTAAGAGTATCCAAGGGTGGATTTTTCCTTTTAATCCTTTCCCCCTTTTACACACTGCCATTATTTTCATATGAAAGGGGTGGCATCCTGTCTCATGATTGTCCCAGAAATCCCTCTTTGGAGTTAGCGTAATGGTGCAGTAGCAAAGAAGATAAGTGACTACTATGATGTTTGTAATTTGGAAAGAGGTGTTGGTACCAAAATGTTTTTGGGACGAGGGAACAGTGATCAAAGGTAACATTATAAACAGAGAAAAAATAGAAGCAAAGGCTCATCAGGGTGTTTTTATGTTTAGGTACTTGGAGAGCTGTAATGTTCCAATCACCATGAAGAGGAAGTGTCAGTCCTCTTCAAACACCACCTCTTCAAACTCAGATGAGGACAAGCAGAAAGGCTCCAATGCCATGCAGGTGTCTGAAGGTGCGTTTGTGTGAAGATTTCCTTGTCAATTGAAGGTTTTCCTATGAACCACATCGGATGAGCTTTTCTGCCAGACTCTAAAAAAAACTCAGTGTCTCTGATTTTCTTTTTTGCAGCTCCCGTCTTGTTGAAGGATCAGCCTGGTCTCCCTGCTCTGGACAATGGAGGCAAAAAGCCCAGCAACACGGCCACAGCAGTAGTGGGCACTTCCCTGCCCCTGCCTGTACCCAGTAAACCTGAGAGTGTGGTGTCAATAACCAGCCAGTGTAGCTACAGCAGCACCATAGTGCATGTTGGGGACAAGAAACCTCAACCAGAGTCGGGTAAAT
>OMLF01010442.1:3460-15415 GCA_900302615.1 Holocentrus rufus
CTGGATACTTGCACTTCATTTATAATCGATACAGGCAGTGAGTCAGCAAGTAAATCACTCTTTTAAAATCAAGAGATCTCCTCAAGGCACCGCTGATGCACCAGCGAAGATATTCTACAAAACAAGTTCATCTAATTAGTCTAGTAATCACAACAGCACCTCAGATTGCCAAGAGGTAAAAAGCTATTAAGATGAGTTCACATCCATCTCACAAGCCTTTTGTAAACTAAAAATGATCTGATAGAACATAAGAAAACCCACTCAAATAAAGTAAAGGGAAAAGTACCCTTATTTTTCTTGTGGGTTTTTGCAGATTCTTGTCTTGATGCGGTATAAGTTAATGTGCCTGACAGTTGGTCAGCATTTTACTGATAACTGGGATTTCTGGTATTCATTTTCTGCTGTTTCAACACCAGACAGTGACACATTTTATACATTAAATATCCTGAAAACCAACAACAGCCATATGAAAATCTTATTTTCACACTATGAACAAGTTACTGCTGAGCCCTAACACAGTGTCTGAGAAATTTACCCCTCATCCCCTTTAGCTGATGTATTAAGGCACAATAGAGAAACTGCTCAGAAAAGTGTATAGCTTGGCATAAAAAAGACAAAATGCCGGCCACTTTATTATCGGGCTATTTGCTTTATTGATGATACATGAAGTTTTTCAGGGACACAGCAATGTTGCAGCTTATTCTACTGTCTTGCACTTTTGCTCATTATCAGCTATTTGTAATGCTGATGATACAGGAGCATTACGTCAGTAGTCTTCTTATTATATGGTGATCTAATTAAGAGAGTCTGGTTAATTACTAAGCTGAAAATGTAACCAAATGTGATGATACACTGGAAGTCTACAGGAATGATCAATTAGCACAAAATCGCTTTACAAAAGTTTAAAAATGGAAAAAGAAACAGACTAAGGTATAAAGTCCTATCATATCTGCTATTCCTAATGAAAATTCCTGGAGCCAAAAGGCCTCAAGAAATGGGAATGGATAGAATCCACCATGCTATTGTGCTTGCATTAAATGTATTTAAAAAAAAAAATCTAGAAGGACTCGTCTACAGTATACACAAGCTTAATAATACTTAATAAGCTTTTTTTTTTTTTCTTTTTCAGCAAACATCCTCTTAATGGCAGAGGGAGCGTTGTGGCTTTGTGTCCTTGAGAATTGTTTGGCCATCGCTTACAGGAGTCAGCTGGTCCCAATGTCCCGGCCTGGCTTTCAGGACGGCTACACTAAAGCCCAATCAATCACCTCAGAGGCAGGCCAGCCAGGGTGAACTCAGCCTCTGCTCGCCTCCATTCTGATTCTAATGATCTTGGAGTCCGTCCACGTCTTGTAATTGTTCCCTAGGAAGCATACGGGAGCCTTTCCTCTGGGCATGAGGTAAGGCGAGGTTCCTGCAATCCACTAACAACGCGGCCATTGGTGCCATTCAAACAGCAAAAGGCTGCTGGTGGTAAGTTCCACTCAGGCGCAGTGTCTCAGCATTCAGTCGGGTCTTCTCTCTCACGGTAGAGCTGTGATCGCACAGAGCTGGCTCACCAAGCCTGGCAGATGTAACTCAGCAGTAGTAGGGCAGGAGTCCCTACACCACTGTCTGCCAGGGAGAGCCTGAGCCCGAGGCAACATAGACGGGCCTTGAATTGGTCTTCCAGTACTGTGGATGCAGACCAGACAGACAACTGAAGGTAGTCCTGTATGAGTAACTGAGCTGACACAATCGGAGTTTGAGAAGAAGTAAACTGTAAGAAACCTCAGTAGGACCTAGATAAGTTTTTCACCTGGAGTGCTTTCTTTATTCCCATAGGAGAGATGTTGAATCACTTTGAACTTTTCAAATTGTTCCTCAAAAAGTTCCACTTTCAGGTCTGCACCTAACACTTAGTCAGATGTACTCACACTCAAACTCAGAGGACATTCATTGAAGGACGAACTCAGTATTCACATGGTGAAGTCAGGCCACACACCAGGTGCTTCCAGCAATAGCACATTTTATTATAGACCTTATAAATAAAAGTAAAACCTAAGTAACGAGGACTAACTGTCATCCCATTCATTATGAGACAAAGTTCATACTGGCAAAGCAATTAATTCTGTGCTGGACATTAAAATAAGAGAGTAATTTTAAAAAGAATTTGCAAAAGTGATTCACATCAAACAAAAGATCCACCTGCATTAAATGTGCTGCAAATAACAAGCTGACACTGACAAGACGGAGCTTTGTAAAACGAAGAGGCTAAATTGTCCTTTGATTATCTGGGTCAGTTGCTGTTTTGTATGCCCCTGAGGGTGTAAATCAGAATGGCTCGGAGCTTTTCTGGAATTCCTCTTTTTGTTCCAGGCGATTTACTGGAACCCCAAAAGTGGACGAGTAACACAGATATGGCTGTGTGGAATTAAAGGAATCAGTCTAGACGTGAAAAAAAAACAAAAAAAAACAAACAGGTAAAACAGAGCTATCGTGACAAATGCAGTGCTAGTAAATTGACCATGGCAGTAATCCATGTGTATGTAAAGGTCTATTTGGAGCTTACACACCTCCTCATTAGAGAGGCAAATCAATATGAGAGGTTAACAGGAAAACTCAGACAAGATGTGACCATGACTGATTTACTGAATCACAATGGAAAAGCTGGTGTTTTACAATGAAAAACCTCTGGGGCTTTCCTTAGGTTTGAAGTAGATGCCAGAAAAAACATTATATTAGATTATAATACAGCATTAATATCTACTGATTTTGTGCAAAAAGTGCCAATTAATACAAATGAAAGAATGTGGGAGGTGTTGATAGAACAAAGGACAATATAAAAGGCTGAGGGGAAAAGAGAAAAAGTTTTTTTTATGTGTATCATATCACAGGTGGCTTCTTGTTACCCAGTCCCTAAGGTTTGAACAGAACTTAAAACAAGGATGTGAATATCTGCAAGGATACTTCTCCTTACATGTAGATACTGTAGGGTCACACAAGCCTGGTCTTCCTTTGTCTGGGATCCACAGGAAGCATTTGTAAAGTGTATGGAATTGCCTACAGTCTGATTTCACAGAAACACAGATATCAGCATTTTCAGCTGACAGCTAGACGAGCCACTGTGAACCTCTAAGGAGACCGCGAGATAAAGACACACACACACTCACACACATAGCCACTGCCATTGTTCACTCCCACTGGGAGATGAGGTCTAGAGCTGGCAGTGTTAAAAAATACACAACCCTTACTTCCACCAGCTAAATCGAGGTTCTCTTGCCATTCCCACAGAAAGAGCACAAAGCTTACTGCTAGCTAGATGGAAAATGTTGTATCAGTTTAGTTCCAGCCTGAAAACTGAGCCACAGGAACAGAAGACACATTTCTAAGAGTCAGTGGGCCTTACAACCAAGAAGCATTCATCTGAAAGCCAAGCTAGAAATACTGAAGAAATGGCATACACCAGAAACACTAAACTGAGGCTTGTAATGCAATCATATGATTTTTTGTGAGAGTTTTCTCCAAAAACTATCAACAAGTTATATTTACAGTCTGTCTGCAGAAGAAAAAAATAAACAACTGAAGAAAAGTAACTGACGCTTTTTTTCTGCACTGGTTGTCCATCGTCCTAAATAGAGCCATCAGCTTATTTTGGGAGCCACAAAACTCCCATGCTACTGACTTGACCCATTTCTTCCACACTGGTGCATAGTTTCCCTCTGCCATTTTAAGATCTCTTTCACAAAAAAGTTAAACTATGCTATGGGCTGAAGTGACTGGCAATACTATGTTCTTCTACTTCCATGACTTTTCCCAAATATTTCTTAAATTAATAATCAAGGTATATAAAGGCAGATGTTTTAACCACAATCAGTAACATACTAAAATCTTATGTATAAAGAGTAATTAAAGCTTAAAGTCTCTGTGTCACCACCCATAGACTACGGCAGCTGGTGACATCACCGGCACCAAAGACCAGGCACCCTACTTTTCACCATTAGAGGGCAGACTTCACAAAGATGTGCTTTTGGGGCTTAGTTACTCTTTAAAATATCAGAAAAAAACAACATATAGTGGAAATCATAGTGATAAATAATGGGTAGATATTTAATTCTGTCCATGTAACTTGGTTATTAAAGAAATCACATTATTTCGAACCATGTCAACACTGTAATTGAGATATTGACTTAAGCTGATTACCCCCAGTAATCGGGGTAGAGGTGTGCCTGTAAATGTTGTCACCTAACCTAACCTAACCTTGGGTGAAAGATAGCTACAAGACACAGAAAGCACAAACATAACCTTCAGCTGGACTTCTGGTGACTGCAATGAGCAGAAGGCGAAACAAACCAGACGACGAGTGATGACTGAGAATGGAATATCTTTTTTCCAGCAACTAAGCTACTAAACAGTTTGACAATCATTGTAAGTCCATTAGTACTTTTCCCCTCCAGCATCTCTGCACATTAACTTTGCAAAAATGTTCTAGCACCATTGCTGAGGTTATGAAAAAATAGATAAATATGAGGCTCTAGGCGGGTCATTACAGGTCATTGTGCCATGTGCAAGGGAGAAAAAGCATGGCACAGAAACGAATACAACTGCATTCTTGTAATGCAATGTAGTAATTTAACAAATCACATTGTAGCCTATGTTGAAATTCATTCTGTGCAAATTAAGGGTTACAAAAACATTTGCAGTACAATAAGCCTCCTGCCTGTACAGTTGGATGAAGTCAGCTACAGCACAGTGGTTACAGTGTTAAATGAAATTCTTGCAGCATGTTTATCATCAGCTTTTTTTTTAATGCGGTATCCCTCAGTACAGGTAGACTGGGACTCTAACTGAGGCTTCTTTCAGAGAGGCATAATAAATTGTTTGCAATTTAAAAACTAAGAATTTGAGAAAATCCTCCATTCACTCAGACTTAATTACTGTGAGTGCTTCAGGAGTCAGACAATATCCTCCCTGAGGGCAATTTTTTATTCCAGGAAGTCAGAATAGTTCAATTTCATTTTTATAAAAGCACCATTCGCAATCTGGAATACTGCAGGCACTTTCCTGGTTCCATTCAACAGCGTGGCTAAAGCGACTACCATGAAAGAGGCAGTCTGCTGCATCTGGAAATGGCCTTTAATTAATCCAGGCCTTGTCTGCTCTTTGCAATAATGGGGGGAGAGAGAGCCCTCCCTGAAACATCACATGGTCAGAGAAATTACTCCTCCTCCAGGTTTAATTACTAGCAGAGGAGGGAAACAAAACATTCAATAAAGACTGGGAATGGTTGCCCTTCCATTGAAGTGGATACCAAAGGATTTCCCAACCCCAGTTAAACGTCACAATTGAGCACAAAATCAATGGTTCTATTTATCTCTGTCTTCCATGCAATATTCAATCAATGGGTTTCTAATGAGGTTTCCAGCATCAGTGCTGTCATACTATACAATCTAAGAGACTATAAAAAAATTATGCAATGAATCTGTATAAATATGCAAATAAAACATCCTTTTTGGTCTTTTTGGCCTGCTCCATCACTACAACTATTATGGTCTATCACAGTAGTGCTTGCGACACTTTCCTTGTGTGCTGTACGAGTGAATGACAAGAAAAGGATGGGAACATTTATCCCCGGTGCTCAACTGCAGAGATCTTCCTCATGCAACATAAAAATACCTTTCTCCATACTTATTTATTGATTCTGTGATGCAGTCGGCAAGATCGAAGCGGTTCATGGAGTAAAAAAAGGACGGCAACTGCTTAAACCCAGCTGAGATCACTGGCATGGTCCGGCTTTCTTAAGGGATGAAAACGGATAGGCTTCAGAAAACCTAGAAATGGAAAGAACCGGAGAGCACTGGAGAAAACTGGTTGTGGCTCTAGGTATTTTAATAACAGCCGCTCTCTCCCTATACTCATATATAAGTCATGAAGCAGCCCTCTTAGTGTCCTCTCAAATCCCCTCCTGTATTTATCACGACTCATCGCCCCTGGGCACCTGACGATGACAGATTAGGGGGTCTCTCTTACAGCGCTAGACAACAAAGAGTCTACCAAAAACACCCCTTTACTCCCCCCCCCAGGCATCTACCACTCTCTTCTTCTACCACCCCTTATACACATGTCCTCTGGGTGAGGTTGTTCAAAATTAAAATGTACTGTCTGTCTGGAAGTGGCCCCCCGTGTGTCTCCCCTCCATACATTAATGATGTACCTGAAGCATAAAACCCCAGAGATAACACGATGATGCCTGTGTACCTTTACAGTCTTGCTTAGTTCTTGGAATTGCCGCTGAGGCATTAGCATTTTTGAGATAAGATCATGATGTCTTCTCATGAACAGCGGTGATTCATCTGTCACGCCACCCGTGAGTTCACGCTTGATGCAAGTTAACAAATCAACATGGAAGCCAACTCAAAACCAATCAGCTTAAACCCATATAGACGTTAAAGCTCATGATGGCTAACCCAGTCTCTGGTTGTTCTCATGGTTATTCCAGTATGTTTTAGCATCTCTAATGCATGGTGGATGTTTATTAATTACATCAGTTACGCCAATTCATCCCATCAGCCTTTAGATCTTGTCTCCATTACGGCCTACAGGCTGTCTCAGGCCTTACAATGCCTTCGCAACGCTGGCCTTCCGACACAGTAATTAAAATCCATACGAGCCTGGCGGGCTGCTGCTTCATCATCTCATGCTACACAAATAAAAACGTCCCATTTGCCACAGCCTCCGAGGGCTTAATACGGTGTCAGACATGCAGAGGACATCTGGCCTTTTAAAAGTCAAAAGATGGAGAGCGCATGGGGTCACCAAATTATTCCATTTAGCGCAGTGTCAGCAGAATAAGGATGGAAGGGGAGACAGAATGTGGTGGAGATGATTCGTCCCTCCCCCTCCCCTCCACAGGCCGAACCCTGACAGCTTCAAAAGGATATGAGCCTTAATCTTGTCAAAGAGAATTGCATATGCGCACGAGCCCCTCAGAACCCCCACGATCACAAAAGCAACAACTTCATTTGTGGTCGAGCACAATGGGGGAATGTATGAAGCTGCCTTAACGTTTAAAAACATATCAGTCATCATGAACAGGAGAAGAGGCGGCATTTAGCTTTATTGAGACAAGTGTCAGACAAGTGAGACATGCCCACTATGTCGACATCCTCCTACGCACAGCTCTGCTCAGCTTGTGCATGCAGGCTAATACTTGAAATGCTTGACTCGCTGTTTCACTGTTTCAGTCCCTCACATAGTGATTATTCTATTGTTTTTCTTGCACAAAACTGATTTTTGTTAGTTCCTTCCTTCTTTTGTTAGTCCATCAACAGGGCATCATGAGCAGCAAAGATATATTAACATTTAGGCTAGTTATTTTGACTGCATCCATTTAGTGAATTAAAAAGCCTCATGTGACTTGGGTTAAACAAACACTCGGTAAGTGCAGCTCTGATGAAAAAACAAACAAAAAAAAAAAACAAATGACAAATATAGGCACACCAATTTTCTACTCCAGACTGGGCCGTCCTGCACAAGCTATAATTCATTCAGCAAGAAATGGAAGTGCATAAAATGAATTGAATACATTTATCTCACCAGCCCGCGAGGACCTAGTGACTTCCCTTGGTGCTGCCAAAACCACTCCTTTTACTGCATCACTGTCATCACTCCAACACCCCATCCCACTGCTCACCATGTTAAGACTAATGCTCAGCCTGAAAAACTGTTACACTGATTGATTGTTGCCTGTATAATCCTGTTGAGGAACTAATTCTAAGTAAATAGCGAGAATCCCCACATGCAACAGTGTATCACCACCCATGTACTGACATGGTAAACCATTATTATTGGTTTTAATTTACAGTTTGTAAATCCCAATTTTGAAAAGCATAAAAATTGTGTGGGGTTGCTTGTTAATGAAAGCGTGGAATCAAACCCTCCTATGCACAGCTGGCTTCTGGAGTTACTGTAAGAGTCTTGATAATTCATGATAATGCCACAAATATACCATCATTTCAAGAATATTTTGCATTAATATTTTTCCACCAATAGTTGGTGTCAAAAAGCCAAGATTTACACACAGAATTCAGAAAACAATATTGTGTCAAGATTGCGATGAGGAAGGATTTGTTTCATCATAAAATTGCTCTGAACATCAGCATATGATAAAAGTTTCATCACCCTTTAACATGTACAACTCTTTCCAAGCCAGAAACCACATAACATGAAAATATAGCATTGCTGAGTGTAAATATTAAAAAACAAACACACAACATATTCACAAATACCTTCAGTCTCCTGTTCATAGTCTGAGAGTCGGCTTTGTTCTCTTCACTGGTCATGTTAGCAAAATATTCCCCTTAAGGGCAACAATCAAAAAATCACCACGATAAATAGGAATATCAAGGCTGACCTTGAAAACATCTCTGACTGAACAGATGGTATGATAAGAGGTGAGGCATGGCCATGAGGAGGATATACTTAACATATTCAGAAGAGTGAAGAGGACCAGACATGGCCATTATTCTCAAGGTTAGTTCCGAGAAACCAGACTGAACCATTACCAAGACACATACAGTCGGTGCATCGCTGACTGACAACAATGCCACACTGTGTGAATGTCAAAACACAACTGCAATTTTCCAATACAAACCTAAAAAAGATGGTGGTGTTGGACAGCTGTAGATCTGGGAGAGATGAGGGAGAGATGCTTCAGTGATACAAGGCTCTACTGACCTTTCCTGACATTCAGACGGCCCACAAAATGAGTCTCCTTTTCCTCCCCCAGGCCAGAGCATTTCCCATTGTGACGGGACAAACAGGTAATCACGGGTTTAATCTCACCAGTGTTTCGGGAGCAGGTCCAAATGCTGCAGAAATGTCATGGAGGGCAAAGAGCCCTTGGAGGATGGCAAAGACGTCGCTGTCTGGCTGCAGGCCTGAGAATGCTAACGCACGGAGGGGCTGTATGATATAATGATTTGGGGTAACGCCCTTAATGAGGCAAACAATGCGGGTGTAAAAAGTCAACATTGTCACACAGACTCGCACAGATTTCTCACCATTTATGCAGAAATACGCCTCAACTACTTGTAGGAAATTGGGGCTTACAATTAATTTGGTGTCATAATTCCAGTTTTATGAGAGTAATATCAGGAAGTATGGTGGTGGAAGGAAAATGGAATACAATAAATGGGTGCTTTAAGTGTACCCACTTGCTGGATGAAGGTTAAGGGCTAAAAGTGATGGGCAGAGATAAATTTACTGAATGGAGGCTGAGTTTGAAGTGTCCAAGACAAGGAACAAGGGGGGAAAGCAATGTACTGACCTGTCTGTGCCATGTTCGAGAAAATGTACTGACCTGTCTGTGCCATGTTCGAGAAAATGACAAGACCATATTACCCGAGGGAGAACACAGACACAAGGAGTCATCCATCCTCAAGATTACTTTGTACTGTTCTCCATTTTGTCTTTCCTTAAGGCATCTAGTGCTGGGTGATGTGGTTGAAAATGGTATGATTTAAATTTTTGTGTCAGGTGATATTGCTTTTAAAACAATATATTTACGTTTAAGGGGTTGCATTTTCTTCTTAAAAAAAAAAAGATGAGTTCAATCAATTAAATCAATCAATTAAAACCATTTATTACCAAAATAAAACTGTCAAAAATAAATACCAAAACAGGCAACAATCATTTTCAATCTTATTTTTAACATTACAGCTATCTTTAAATAAGAGTAATGAAACAAGCAACAAAAGCCCCGTCATCTACTTCTTTTTTACAATGAACTCTCACAATATAGCACATCTAATATTCAGGCAAAGCTGCTAGTAAATAAATTTGGCTAATCAGTCAACATTTTATCTCAATCTATAACAGCTCTACATCATTATATGAATTTAGATCAAAGGATAAGAAATAATCAAAAATCAAACAGGCACCTAACCAACACTGCAAGTGCAAAATCAGGAAGCTAAATCACACAAACAACAACTGTGTCATGCGGCGCTTATTCACTACTGATCTTTCCACACTCACAGCAGGCAGACCCCCCTCTGACCCCTGATCCATTACCACACAGAGCCAGCAGCCCCCTCTGCACAGAGGCACAGTGATGTTTGGGCTGGGAAATGGTGAGAGACCAAACACTCTGGAAATAAACCAAGCGCTCCTCTGATCAATTATTCACTGACTATGACATTCTAGAAGGCCACTGAAATACACGATCACATGTTCACATTTAAGCAGCAACTTGTGGCTTAAAGGAGACCGGCAAAATCAAATTCAGCTTAGACACATTATTTGATCAAGACTATTCAATCAATAGAGTGTCAAAATTTTAATTAGAATTTCTAATAGCTACAGTTTCCACAAACATGTCATCAGCCACGAATGATGCAGAACGCCTTTAGCCAATCAGTACGTAATTACATCATCCTTCCAACTGAGCTTGTGTGTGTCACTGTGTCACATTTAAGTTACAAATGTTGACCTTTAACTATGGCGGTCCCATAAGGGGAATCAGTGCAATCTGAAAGGGTAAATGGATTGGGATTGCAAATTTCATGTCAAATTATGTCACCTCCCTATAACCCTGCATGATGTGCAAAATGGTTATCAGTATACGCTATGTGTATCAATACTAAATTCAATACAAGGCAGGGAAAAACAAACCAAACACCACAAAAATAGACCTGGGTGGGAGAACACTTCATTTGAAAATACATCACAGTATCACATCAGATTTTTTGGATGTTGAAATAAGTTTTATGATTACAAATGTTTTTAAGTTTTTATTTAAATATTTACAGCAAAGGGGCTGAGAGGAGTAGGGATGGGGCAGCGCAGAGCTCCCCGCCCACCTCTACCTACAGTAGGGGAAACAGGGCTTAAATCAAACCCGGGCCACCGCGGCTAAGACATAGGCTCAAGTATGTGGTATGCCCTCTACATGGTGAGCGCTCTCATCTGCCGGTTGTAATACCACATGGAAAAATTCAATCCACTGGTATTTTTAGATTCTGGTGGTTGCAATTTCGTGTTGGCGATTCTCTTTGGTGGCCGCCAAAATATTCTCTATGGAGGGAAAACTATGCTGATGCACAATCTCCCAACTTTCCATTAATTAGATTTGTTAGTTAGGTTTCATGATTTGCTATGAAATCAAAAGATCCACAGTACTCATGAGACTAAGAAATTAAATTACTGAGCCCAACAAAATGCCAGAGTCCTGTGTAAAATCTTTATCCATGCCTATCTAACACAGTGAACACCATGCTGATCATCAGCAACTGCTTCTTGGCTTCACTCCCCTCCGTGGATTCCAAGCCAGGAGAAAGACTCCGCAAGAAATGCCAAAAATACTTCCTCTTTGTTGGAGTTTCCATTTCACTTTGGAAAATTAAGGGCAGTTTTTTTGCTAAAATCAGGTCTTACATACTGACACACAGCTCCACTTGCAATTCTCCCAAGTGTACAAACTAGGTCAGGGCTGAGCTGTAGGGCTGTCGTCACAGTCATGCGCTCGCTTAACAACCAACCCTCTGCGTTTAGCAATAGGTCAATATCAAAACTAGTGCTGTAGGGAGTTGGGGCGCAGCAGGGTAACTTCACAATACCTTTATCCACAAACTCTCTACTGTGAGAAGTGATTTTTCACCATCAACTGATGACTGGCTTTGGCACCAGAATATATAACACTGACAAGGGTGTGAACTAAGAACAAGATAGGATGCAACATATCACAAAGTGTCATATTAATATTATCAATATGACATTAGTTTTAGTGCAACAAACCAAATAAATAAATATTGTCTCCACTTATTAGTTGTCTATCTGGCTAATTGCACTATTGTGTTATTGTTTCAGACTCACGTGGAACATCAAACCACCTTCACACATCTGCTCAGAACTTTCTCAGAAAATTTCTAAATTTCAATCATATATTACCAAGCATTTCTAGATTTTATTGGCTCC
>OMLF01010442.1:15435-28039 GCA_900302615.1 Holocentrus rufus
AAGTTGGCTAGTTTGTCAAGTTTTATGGAATAGAGAGGCATTATAGATTACAGAATTTATGTCATGTGGTGGACTTCAAATTTCATTGTTATACTGTTGATGCTTCATACCTCCTGACTGCAGTCCACCACAAACAAGGTGCTTCAAAGTCTGGGCCTTCACTTAAATTCAGATATTATATAGTGCAAATCTCTTCAAAACCTCCAATAAAACTGTCAATGTGATTTTCTAGTTTACAGTTCAGTAATGTTCTTAGTTTTCTACTGATAAAATGAATGGGTAAAAGCCCTTCTAAATGAAATGATCAGAGATGTAAGCTGAGAGCAAAGTGAGACAGAGGACTGTAGTGTTTTCAGTGAGTCCAGTGGCTCAGTGGACCTGAAGACCAACTTTCTAACTTTCTCTTATAAATCAAATCTCAGTGGTTATGCTGCTTTTTACGTAGGCTGAATTGTGAAGCTAGCAAAAAAGGCTCCAAGCATCACAGTAGCTGCCAGGCCAGATGGATATAGCTGACCTATCTTTGTTAAGGAACCTATCATTGTAGCTTGCACAGATTTTTTATAGTGTATCTAACTGTTAAGAATGTCCATTCCACAGTACTATTTTTAGAGTTATGAGAATAGCAGTAGTTGGCAAGATGTTTAGCTACCAGTCTGTAGGATTCAGCGCTCTAGGCACAATAAAATAAAGTAAAACTCAGCTCCTACATGCAAAATGAAATGATGACTGTCAAAAATACCAGTATGTGGCAGTGTGTACTGTTTTCCCTTTTGTATTCTCACATCTGAATGATGAGCATGTTTGGGGACAGAACATTTATTTTGAAACATTTATCAAAATCTCATAAATGTGGAATAAAAAGACAAGACTTTCAATTCTGCTGTTTGATATAAAGAATAATTCACTTGCACTCTGTCATACAGCTGCCCTGAGCTGCATAATGTAGCTCTCTAGAATTTTTGCTAAGCTTGAATCACATCATCAGTTTCACGGTATTGCAAGTGACACGATGACAAGATGACAGAGCCTAGCGGCATTTCACAAGTTAGATGGAGCCCTGGCTGACCACTGATGCTGACCACTGACTGACTGACAGGCACGCTCATGTTGAGCTGAGTTTTACAAGGTATGAGAAGTGCAATTGCTGAATGCAATATCAAGTTTAAAGGCAACGCCTCATACATGATGTGATGAAGCAGCTTCCACATGTTCTCAGAGACAGATCAAGTTTTCCACTAAAACACCCCTGTACATTATAAGTCCCAGGACGTGGACATACCCTCTGTTTTCTAAAGTCTGACTTAGAAAACTTTAATGTCCTCAGAATTTGCATCACAACACAGTACAATATAAAATGGACGCATTAAAAAGCTACACAGAATAAAAAATGACGGAAAAAATAATGGTCTGTAACGAACTGTAAAAACAATCATAAACATCATCACAGTCAAGGACAAGCACTGTGAGATCGGGCTGAGGATGGAGCAAAAGCTGTGGGGGGTAAATGTACCATGATTCCAAGCAAGGGAAGGGAAATAATGGATTAGCATCATTTCCACTGTTTAGGTGTGATTTATAACTATGATTTCAACAAAGCTAGGCAGAAACCAAAGCCGGGTCATTTGTGCCTTTATAGTGGTAAAACACTGAATAAAATTAAGGCTGCTTACAAAGGATCTCTGTAACTGTGCCACAGCGGCCCGGGCATCACCATTTCCTAGGCTGTAAGTGAGGGATCACAGCTGAATACAGGGTCGATCAGAAAGCACGACCGTCTTCAGCAGGGTGACCGAGGAGAGAGCAGGTTCATCTCTTTAAAGCTTTGTCTGGAACTCATACTGTGTAGAACCAAAACTCATCAGAGAGGCACCCATATGGCATCCAGACAGGTGCTGGGAGTGCAGACCACAGAGAGAGGACCACACAGTCAACTAGCTAATGAGCCTTCAGAGGAATCATTATATTTACTGACACTGACAAATGCCTTTTCAAAGTTGCATTTGCAGAATAATATAGTTTTTTCCCTTAATTCCATAGTTACAAATGAATTCCCAGTGCCAAATTTCTATAAAAACATGTTGTGTGATGGCTGTCTGATCTGGGCTATTGGATCGAACCTCAGATCTTTGGTGCATATCAATCTGCACTTCAATATCTTAAGGTTGTTTTGTGACAAAAAATAAAGTCACCATGTTATTCTGGCAATACAAATACACTCTATATCCTTGTGCTAATCATTCGTTCCAATCATGTGTCAGAAGTCATTTAACATGCTGATAGAAGAAGTCAAGCTTTCTCAATCTGTGTTTTTCAAAAAACACCAAGTAAAAGCTGAATTACATTGTGCTATTACGTAATGCTAACTAAAGCATAAAATGAAGGGAGACTGATAACAATGGTATAATGGCAATCCTACCTATAAGCAGTGTTTTGTACAACTGCAACCTGCCAAATAGCCAAGTAATGACCCCTCCTCAGCTAGCTACTTTTATAGCAGCAATTTGTGTATTCAACAAAATGGTCCACTCCTCCAGATTTTATCACTGTATTGATGTTAGGGGTTTTATAGTGATGCATCAGACAGATATCTCCTCGCTTCATTTCAGCGCAGTGCTTCAACAGCAGAAATTTGCTTTATCCTTGTGGCACCTCGTCCTACACAGCAGAGCCTCCGCACGGCGAAACAGTCGAATTCCACATTACTGACAGTATTTACAAATCATTTTCAAACTGTTCCACTCAGTTCAGTACAAAGATTCAAATCACTGAATATGTGATTTGTTCAATTCCTTTTCTGTTCGGGGTCTATCGTTACATTTGCTGATTTGGCTGAGCAAACACTCCTGCCATAAACACTGGAATTTGAGGTCTCATCTCATATAATCCTTTCTTATTGCATGTGTGTCACGCTGCACTGCTATACTGGTACTGAGAGTCAACATTTTGTCTGCACAACAGTTTGCTCAGTCAACAGTTTGTTCATAGTCCGTTCAGTCAGTTTGCTCACGTCCTTTGAAAATCCCCAGTTAATCAGAGAGATTCATTCAAAAAGATTTGTTACACCCTGCACCTGTACCTACTCTACTGGCATGTGCTTGTAACTGTGCGTAATAGTAGACAGTAACCTCACTCCTTTTAGCTATCAGAGATGTGTGAAACTGCCCAACTCTTGGATTAAAGTGAACGTGAGTGCGTTGCCCCCAGCTGCCAGTTCAATTTCACTCAAACACGCTGCACTGACAACTGTGACAATTGATGAGTAACCCATAACAAGCCATAGTGTATTGAAACTAAAAGACAATTAAGCTGCTTGCTTGATGTATACATGGTTCCTGTAGCAATCGCTGACAAATCATGATTACTCAAGAATATAGTGAACTGTACATCTTTTGCAATTTGTTTATTTAAACATAAAAATCATCAGTGAATTTTCAATAGGCCTTACAAATACTGACCAGCATGCACCCAGAACCTACTAGAAGGTTACATTTTTTCTTCGCCTGACTACTTAATGTGCCTGTGGAAATCACTGCTAGAGGATGTGTTGAATATTAGCTGACTGTAAAAAATAAAACCATGTCTGTGAGTCTGCCACAAAAGCATCACAGACCTTTGATGTGAACTGTGAGCTTCCAACTAAAACGTTACACTGACTTGCAGCCAGTTTGTTGAGCGGGTTTATATTTGCTAAACTTGTTAATTAACTGCTTTTCCATACTTGACTCCAGGTATTTCATTTCACATCTTATTGCTCTGCCACATTCAAATCTCATTAACTAGGCGTCTTGGTCATAAATCGCTGCTCAGCCCCTCCTTTTAACCATGGGAGCGGTGGCTTACTGACTGAATGTGGAACTACTCTGTGATTCAGTGAGTAGCTTTAAACTGAAGTTCCCTGGAGCTCGCGAGCACATCAGTTTTTATCAGGACCATAAACCACGACAATAGTATCTGCCAAAGTGTTAAGCTAGTGAAAAGCAGACAGAAACACAACCGAGCAGCTTGAGCAGTGCTGGTCTTGTGAGAGATGCAGCGGCACAGTAGATTTTTGGGACCCAGATATATGCCTTCTTTAAAAAAAAAAAAAAAAAGAGTCTTTTAACACTAAGTTTTGTCCTACATTCAGCCTCCGTTGTTTTGTGGATGATGTGTGAACTGACTTGGATGACTCTACTGGATTCGCCGACACAGGAGGAACAATAAACACTGTGCCACATGGTGCATCCAAAAAGTCTCTGATACATGTCGAAAACACATTTTTTATTTCACATTTCAATAATATATTCATAACCTTTTTTCAGCAGACCAGCATATATCTCACTGGAACGCACATGCAAAATATGTGCAAAGCTGGCAACTTGGTTTCATCTAGCCAGGCACAATCATGCTGTTGTTCATTTCACAAAACATAATCCTGGCACTGTTAGATTCAAATGTTTGGGTCCTTTACAAAAATAAGTAGCATGTGGCTGGATCAATCATCTGTCTATCACTAACAACTGATCCAATCAGACAAACAAACAAACAAACAAACACTGTGCCCTGGTCTGAGAGTGTGAGAGAATCCTTTGAATAGCGTTGAACAAACATGATGTTAAGGCTGGTACAACAAACCTAGGATAGATGTGTGCTCTTTGGGCCGGGACAGAAGAGCACTGACATTACCTCACACAACATATCCAGTTATTTCCACACACTCCAAACACAAGCCAGCCATTTCACGTGGGGGGTTGGGTGGGCATAAAGTCCTTTGCATGCTATACCATCACCCACATCCCTCCTATAATACCTGCTCTCCTACCGACACGTTTTCCTCTCGCTGATATCATTCCTGCTGCTTCTCCGTCTATTCTTCCCTTTTCTCCAGGTTCACCAGAGATTAGAAGATGCCCATTGTGTGAGCAGTGTGATAAATTACAGCCCGCACATGCTTGACTAACCACCACTGGACCACAGAGATTCATGGCATGCTTCTTTATAATGCATTGTGCACACATGCACACACACACTCAAACTGCCACCAATTATGGATGGAAATGGTGATGAGGAAATAAAAAAGAGAGTTACCCCCACTGCATGTCACAGCATATAAACACTAATTTCCAAGACTGACAGCCCCCTGTTGAATAGCCCACCGGCCCACCCCCACTGGCCTGAAACAGCCAGATAATAATTCGTAATGGATCATTTAAATGCTCACTCTCAGCTCCTGCAGCCAGACGGCCACAGATCGGCTCCCATGTTATGTGTTGACAGTTTATTAGTGGTGCTATTAAACCTTGATTGTGCTGTTTATGGTCTGTGTTTGGGGGCTACCGGTAGGGCAGCCAGAGGATAATACCTTTTATGCTGAAATGAAGAAATGATGTATCAAATAAGGACACATGAGCAACTGTGTAAGGGGAAATAAGGACAACTAGTGGTACAAAGAAATACTGCATTTTTAAACAACAACACTCCTTAAGTTGCTAACTGTGATAACATTGCCTTAGCAGAAACTTGAATGGAAACTGATTTACCACATAACTCTTAATGATTATAGACTATGTACAAACTAAAAATGATGGTAGTAAAAATTAGTCTTGTCATGACCCTCAAAGCAATGCATGATCCAAATCAATTTCCGCTGATGCCATCCTCAGTTGCAGCTGGGATGTAAACATAGTCTACTGGTAAAAACATGACATAAATGTTATGTTATGTTATGAAGACACTGCTGCTGTTCACATTACAGGATGTTGACCCTGTGTCTGTAAACTTTGCTTTATCTTTAATAAATCTGATCTAACACTGCAGAGATGTACCTAACCTTTAAATCAGTGTTATTTCTGGCTAAGCCAGTAAAAGCCAAAGCCAAAAACCATCAATAATTCATTTCATGCTAAATGCTTTTGGGCACAAATTTAATATATTTGATTCTTTTAAATGGCAATTGTTGTTGTCATCCAATTCTATCATAACTCTATCATAATATTGTGACATGATTTAACCGTTGTCTTTTCCTGGATTTAAAGTCTGCATTCCAGTAAAGGTAAGCAATATTCTGAACTTATTAGACTGTTGTAGCTTTTATTTGCATCTAGCTGCTTGGTCATCAGATCCACATTTCTAATGACTGTCAAAATTTCTCATCTGTACATATCTTATTAAAGCACAAACAAATATCCCTACAATATTGTCACACTTGATATCAAGGCATTCAGTCAAATATATTTTGTCCATATCACCCAGTGTTATTTAGATTCATTAACAGATCTATTTTTAAGACTAGATGAGAGAATTAAGGAAGACACTGTATGTTGCAGTTCCTTAACCATCATGTCTCTCATTGCACAAGATTCCCAAACATCCACCAGTTACATAAAAACCTCATGGGATCCTTATTGATTTTCAGTTGGATAACAATAAGCGGATGTTCAGTCATCCCCCTTTGGCTATGCAGAGGTGTGAAATTTGGGACAAGGTCACTATGGCTGAGCAAAGTACCTGCCAACTCAGAATTTGCATCAGAGCTGCTACAGCTCTGCCCCAGATACAACATCAAGAAAATCTGTTGCATAGCCCAGTCCAGTGTTACAGTACTGTACTGTAATCCAATACAAATTGCTAACTACCAACTTAAAATTTTAAAAGTGCAAAACTGACAAAAACATCAACTATATCAACATAATCCTTCAACTTTGAGATACTTTCACATACCTTTGCCTCTACAAGCAATAGAATATGAAGAACCAGACAATTTATTTTACAGTAGATCCTGTAAAGTGTTACAATTCTACAAGCACAGATCAAAACCTCACAATAAAAAGTCTTTTGTTATAATCAAAAATGTTTCCAAAATAACTCTTCATAAATCTTCAAATTTTTCTGGTAGATTCTTGTGATCCTATAATGTGTAATCTACTGCTCTCCAAAATTAGTGATTTATAAGACACGAAATTAATCAAAATCAAATAGTAGAGATGCCTTAGTAAGGCATCTCTGGAATGTCCCCGGGCTGTGTACATTTTCATACTCAGTCAAGCAGCATGACAGTACCTGCAGACACTACAAAATGCTGGAGACCTACCTTGTGTGTCCCCTCCACATCAAATCCATTGAGGTTTGCGTACAGGGAGTGATGCCTCTTGCCGAGCATTGACGACGGAGTGAGATTAGCAGTGTTTGGGGCCGTCTTGTTCAGGAGCTCATGGTGGCCATCCTGGTCTTCTGACCTCCTCGACTCCTGTGGTTGTGGTGCCAGGGCTTCAGCCTCCTCACGGCTCTCCATCTCTCTATCTGCCGATGCAGGCTCAGGCTGCTCAGGCCGAGTGCACAGGTCATACATCACTCTCTGTCAAAGTCAAATAGCGCAGTTGGGATCAATATGACGAAATGATGTGCCCGGCCAAGACCAAGCCATCGCAGGCTTTTCATTTGCTGAAGGAGAAATTACACGGATCAGCTGTGGTAGGCTCACTTCAAAACGACAAAGATGTCACTGTCCTGTTTTCCTTACTCTATCTCCAACAGTTTACAAGAAGGAATAATTCATCAGGACTAACTCGAAGTGTCTGAGACCAAAGCAAAGCACTATAATTGCCATGGTTTAGCCAAAGACCAAGCCTCATAAATTTGTAAATCCCAGTCGAGGAGGAATTCACAATTAGCAAAAATAGCGTTAGCGGTGATCTTATTCCTTAAATAAAATATTCCGTATTACAAAAGGGTACGTGCCATATCCAAGACAAACCCAGTTATAGATGACCCAGGTGTCGGAAAGTACCCCCTCCTTCCTTTCCTTGTGACGTTTTGCAAAAAGAGGACAATCAGCTCTTCAGGGATATTACATATTTTTGGCCTTGGCTTCTGACAGCAATTCAATACATGTCAACGTCCTTGTCGCGTTCACCGACATACTGTGATGATTATTAATCACAACAATGTAGCATGCAGATTCAGAGCCCTACTTACTACACTGGCAGAGCCTGGGTCTTCATGCCTTCCCGCTCGGTCGTTGTCTTTTTGAGTGGAATAGATTTGTCATAGCTACTCGTCCAGAAATGCGAAAAGACAGAACTGTCCACTTCTTATTCTGAGTAACGCTGAGGCATTGCATGTAGGCCGAACTGATAGAGCAAACAAGAACAGACGAGAGCGAGAAATAGCGAGAATGATCTAACTAACAGGTCTCCACTCCAGTCCCCATTCTCCCAGTGAGGCTGAGATGTGGGTGGCGTGTTGAGTCTTCAGCTGTGCGTTTGCCCTCATGGATGCCGCTGCCTCAAAAAGCATACCTTCCAAATGCAATGTGACTTGATGAGCTGCCTAATCCCATCTCCGTTACAACGCCATAAAGGTGAAGAAAGAGGACGAAGGGAAAAATGTGTGTGTGTGTGTGTAAGACGGTGAGTGTTGGTGGGAGGAGGGGGTAGGGAGCACTGCCTCCACCGTCCTATCACAAAAAGGCAGGCTCTGAGACGGGGCCCAATCATGACTGCGACTAGGGCTCGTTTCCATGGAGATGACGCTGGAATGATGTTGGCTGCCTATTGATTGTTCAAGAGGCAGGGCACACTGCAACACAGGGTGGCTGCAGGAAGCAGACAGAGGAACAAGTGTGTCCAGACTAATTCTATGATTCTCTGCAGCTGTTATGCTATAAAACCAAACAGACACAACTAAGATGAATGAGGAGATGATGGGTGTTAGTGATGCTTTAGTAACACAGCCTGCCATCGTGGTTGCTTTTTGTCTAAGCATGCACTTTAATTCGGCGGTTGCATTTAATTTGTAAACACGGAAATTAAATACATATAAAGCAATAAACCTGAAGCTGCAACAACCTCTGTGACAGTTCTATGGTGGTCACTGGATTACAAATTAACTTGCAATCTGAGCCTACCTCTCCCTCCACTCCATCAGATTCATATCAACTTAAAGACCTCTCAGCTACTCCAGCTAATTGCGTATCAATTGAGCAAGCCAAGAGGAATATATGGAAGCCTAAGAGATAATATCACATAGTATCTCACATACAGTCATTTGCAGTTAGTAAAATAGAATCACAGATTAATTTGGGACATCATTCTAAAGCAGTCATAACGAGGTCAAAATGTATTAACTAAGGTAATATTTTGAAAGTCAAGTATTGCTTTCTAAAGCCTCTTTAGACTGCGGCTGCTTTGAAGGACTGCAAAAGTGATTTCCTCCAGTTGCCTTTATTATATATTTATCTCATATCATTGCCACTGCTCCTTCTACCATCGCAGTAAACACTGTCACATTTCAACACTGTCTCACACTGAAGAGACGTGACATCCATTTTTTTCCCTCAGCTGCCTATCATCCCAATTTAAATGCATGGGAGACACATTTATTGCACACAGCAGCCCTGTGCAAAACAGCTGATTTTGTCAGACAATGAGGTTAAAAACCTTAAAGGGTCTTCACCAGCCACAGCAAGTCCATGCATATTCCACATTTCACACAGCAACGAGCTAGCTTTTCCCCCTCAGATTGCATTTTATCAATTCTGTCCATTTAAACTTTAATTACAGTGTGCTCACAAGACCATGACCTTAGTATTGAATGAAACCAACCCTGACATGCACTCCACTGAACCTTATTTCTATTCTGCTGCAGTTTCTTTCCTAGTTTAATTTAGCTCCCTGAATGGGATGAGAAGTGCTGATAGCAAAACAACCCGCAAAGCAGAGAAAGATTTGAGAGCGGAACAGCTGCTGCACCCAAGAGTGCCACCAGCACAAATGCTCTTATCACATGTTATACACAGCACACATACAGTAAATAAAATAATGCACAATGAGCACAGTGTTCCCCACAAATACAATTTGTTCTGACACAGTTAGTGGTTTTTTGTAATCACAAATCTAGGAATTAATATCATATTTTTAATTAAGAGACTTGCAGTTCCACTAACAGCCCTAACTCTGCTTTTTCACTCAATCTGACAGAGCCTCCAGCTGTGGAAACAAAAAAAAGCCTAAAATTCTATAATTTGCTCCAAACTAGCATGTTGATTGTAACCGTGTTTGTTAACACTTGCTTTAACTTTATCTTTAACACCTTTCACTCAGTGCAGATGTGTGAAACTGGCCAACAGGCAGACAGTTAACAGGAATGCAAGACACAGACTCACACATTGACCCTGTTAACCACGGGCTTCACTGTAGGTAAGCACAAGTAATTAATCTATAATCCACAACAAGCCTTGATATACTGACAGTAAGTCACACTTGAGGTTTTCTGTTGGTTGTGAAAAGTCATTACAAAATGCTTAACGGCCAGTTAAGGTTGTTCACATTTGTAACACCAGTTTTCAGAGACAGAGGGCTTCATCTAATTACTATAATTTATGATTTGTATTCATCCTCCGAACATTATCTATCATCTACCTAATAATCATATACCAGTGTAACAACTTATTATCAAACTGTAATGTAAACCATACAGTTTGCAGATGAATATAGTAAAATCCCACCCAGGCAACAGCCACCACAGGCAAACTGTCAACCTGCGGGAAATACAGGAACTTAAAAATGTACATTTAATAGTGTAGCAGGACACCATTCTCCTGTCAGCACAACCTAATGCGTGTCAAACAGCATGCGCCCTGCACAGCCCTCAGCCCATCATGGTTCAGTGGTATTGACATGCTGTCACACTGACACACTCAGTGTCTCCCCGTCTGCCTGCCAAGAGACTGAGGAGATCGCTCACAGTAAAATTCATACAAAATAAAATTCTCCTTCAAAAAACAAAACAAAACAAAAACTACAAAACAGGACAGGGAGGGAAAGGAGCTTCTCTGAAACTTAACTTGAAATTCAGCTTTTGGTGAGACAGCTAACTTTCATTAAAACTGAGGATGTTCATAATTGGAGGAGAAACAAGGGTGGAAATTATGTTCCCTGACAAACAACATCAAACATCATCTGGAAATCAACTCATAAAAATTTTATCTAGGACTATTTGAATCCCTGATCCAGAAAGTAGATTGTTACTCCAGGTTAAAATGGCATTTTAGTTGGAGACTAAAGTGAATTCCTGTCCAGGAAACAACTCCTATTGTCTGCAGTCCGGGGGAAATCCTGACACACTGAGCCGTACATCGTTTCTGCATGACCTGACCACTTTTTCTGGCCTTCTCTCATTTGCGTTCTCAAAGTGGAGCGGCTTATCAAAGCTTGAGCACTGTTAAGGCCCGATACATAATTGACGTGTGGTGTAGACTGTTCAACACCATCAACCCACAAATGGCTTTCTTTACAGTGATTCACTGGCTTGAGTCAATTTTCCATGCTCTAAATTTTAATGAATAAGCTCTTAGGTTCAGGACAGAATGCTTTCAGAGATTCTTGAACTTTTGTTTACTATTGCAGGCAAATTAGCAAAATAACTTAGTGTTATGCAATATCTTCTGACGTTTCATTCATTTCATTTATTATTAGCAATAATCTACATGCATGCCTGAATCATATTCCTAAAACTAAAATTCAAGCTTTGTTTTACAGATTCAAATCATTATCATCGGGATACGGCATGATTTTTATCACAGTTATCTGGCAAATGTTCTAATCTTGTTTCTGTGAAAATATCGCCTGGATTTTGAGTTATGATGGCAAAGAAAATCCCAAAATATCTATTTTCCATCACCACATCAATCCAATCAAGAACATGTGAACGTAGCCAAAACAGTCAATTATAGAAGCACAGTTTATCCTTTTTATTCCCTTTTAATTTCCTTTTTATCATTATGAAGCCAGAATTTTTGGTTTTATCGTATCTCTCTCATTAGGAATTAACTATGTGAATATTTTAAGGTGTAGAATGCACTTAAAAGATGAACAATTCCCATGTGGTACACATTAGAGAGATTGTTCAGCAATACAAAAGAGGTGGCAGATATGCGGGGTTGAAACTATAGCATGATCCTTTTGTAAACAAACAGCTGGTAGACATACAGTGTGAAAACAAAAACATTAATTAGATGCCGTCTTGCACACCTTCAAAAGCAAATGCAACACTGGCATGACTCAAAGACACTGGCATGAATCGGTCCATTCTCATGTCCTTATTTTGGAATGGATGTGGAACAACTTCAACTGCGTGCATCCAGATGCCAGGTACTGTGATGTCAAGGGTGATGCCACTGAAGTGTTGCGCATAAGAAACATGAAACACCCATGAGGTTGGCCCTGCTGTTTGGATACCGTTCACACTCTGATTAATTATTCAATTTCCTCACCATGAAGACTTGATCCAAACTGTAAGAGAGGGAAACACATTGACCCACTTCTGCCAGCCGTCTCCCTGAAACAACAGGCATAAAACAGATCCACCCACACATGCTACCCCCCCTCCCCTCTGCCCACGTGGCAGGATTCCCTTTTCTTTCAGAGCCTCTGCCAACAACATTCACTAAGTCACAGATGGATTTTTGAGCATACAAACCATAATAAATGTTCAAAAGATGTCTGGTTCTCCGTTTTTGAACTGGGGTGTGGTCTGTGTGCACAATTTGAGATAAACTCAAGACAAGGATAGCTGTTGTTTTATTCTCCATCTTTTTTTTGCCATCCTCCACGACTGCCCTTTT
>OMLF01010442.1:29840-43224 GCA_900302615.1 Holocentrus rufus
CCCTTCCACTGTCTGTAGTGTTCACCTCCTTAGCCAGCCGGCGCTGGGGGGTGTTGGGATGCCTGACAGTGTCCTTTTGGCACCCATGCCTGGCAGTCAGCTCCCTCAGGGCCCTCTGCTGTTCCCTCTCTGCCTCTTCCCGCAGGTGCCTTAGCTCCACACAGAAGTCCCGCCGGGCCTGCTGCCTTCGGCTCTTCTCTGCCTCTAAATCAGCGCGCAACCTCTCTAGCTCTCGTCCACGGTCCGTCTGGCCCTGGCATGGTTTGTTGGATGACAGTGGCAGAGGGTTAGCCCTGTCTTTCCTCATGATGCCACATTCACAGCACACCACACAAGAGAGAAGGGAGGCCTAATCATTTCTATGGAAGGACCATGCAGCAGAACGGAGAGGAAGAAATACTGATCTGATGAGGTGTAGATGGGTGATGGGTGATCAGACATGCAGCATGCAATTACAACATCAGGTCACTGAAAAGATGAGACAATGAAGGATGTCAGAACATTAGAGGTTCAGCGGAAGGTTCAGATGTTTTCAAAAGTTTAGAATACAACACTGCAAGCAATGGTGAAGGCGGAGATGAAGATTGCTCTGTTACTCCTCTGTGATAGTCAGCAATTCGATTACAAGGTCTTCGATAGATAACACAACTGAGGAACTATATGAATAAAATCTAGTGAAGAGTGATCCATAAATGGAAAAACAATGTGCCCATACAAATTCTCTCATCATGCAACAGGGAGAAAAGGAATCTGTATCAGCCTGCAATGTCATATGCTGCAAGTTCATCAAGTACAACTGGTTATCTGAATACCCTTTCACACCAAACAAACTGATCATTCAATGGCTCTTTACTGATACTAATCACGTTCCAAAGCATGACTGTGACAATAATCTTTTTTACATTCATATCACTGGCAAAACCTGGCTAACTAAAAACATGTCCACATTCCCGTACATTTGTGGCAGAACAGACAAGGCTGACAGACGTTTGACAGCTCCAAAGACCACAAAATAAAACCGTAATATGCACTTTTTTCTATTCAACACGAGTTACGATGGCCATCTATGCTTTGTATCTCGTACAACGTTACCGTTATTTCCCAAACAATGGTCAGTTGATAATGCAACAAATAAACTTCCACTGAGATGTACAACCAACACTGCACCGTTAACTAATGTTAGCTCGCTCACCTCACCTTAATGCAAGCTTCATTAGCTCAAATTAGCTATGTCCATGGGTGTATTTTTAACGAATAGATACGTTACGTTCACGTTACAGGATGGGGATGCTCTAAGGTCAGTTGCTAATTAGCTTACCTTAACAATCACAGTACAAAGAAGCTAGTAAAATAACATTAGAATATTTAATGAATAGGCGCACATGGGTCACAGTCGGCGTATGTTATAGTAATCAGGCTATCAGCTAATATGCTTTGCTAGTCAACGTTAGCTTAAGTTTTCAAGCCACAAGTTGTATCAGACTCACCTCTCAGCGAGTTAGCTAACGGTATGAAACTTTTTAATAAAAGGTCTCACGTTATCTTCTTTTGAATAAGGTATTTTCTTCGACAGCACAAATGGCTATCAATGCGGACACTGGTAGTTGTAAAATGACCATGTAGCCATGCAATTCGGGGTTTGTTTATCTTTTACAGGCACCCGTGTCAACTACACTGAGTCTCAGCGTCTCAGCTGTCCTGTCCAGGAATAGTGCTGCCTTCCCGTGCTCCTCGAAAGCTGGTACGTCCTGTTGCGCGTTTGCATGCCTTTCGTACAAAATTGATCTTATCACGAATGTAGCTTTTGGAGGGCTGTTGTTTTGTTTGAGAAACCAAGCGTCACAGACATACTGTGTGCGACAGCAAATGAATTGATGAGGAGAAAATATGTATATCATGTATAATTGAAGATTCAAATCAGTTGAGTGAGCCTACATCACGTTTACCATCAACTGTTTACACAGTTTACATGTTCTCTGTTCCTTAAACATGATCCTTTGGGGATTGCAGAAGGTTTCGCCTATCGAATTTACAGATTTGATGCATTGTTCAAGCTCGCACCGCGGCTAATAACAATATTTCCCAAAACACTTGAAGGCAACAAAATAGTTAAGCCCGACAAACTTGCGTGGGATGGATGACCACTAGCGGCTACTGTCTGCTAGTGCTCTGTTACAGTATAAGTTAATGGGCTTGGGAAAATTATATTGCGTTGAAGATGTTTTTACAGTCAACTGAAGGACTTATTTCAATTTTCATTTTTGTTTGTTGCCTTCATACGTATCTACAAGATAAACAGCATTTTACTTTCCCTTGCTGTCTTTTTCTTACTGTTTTGCCATGCTCACCTTATGGTATTCAAATTCTTCTCCAGTGTGGTGCATCTTAACTACCATTCTCTTTGACGAGGAAACAAGACTACTTTTAAGCTTTGTTCCATGGGTCATTTTAACAGATCTCATCAATTTGATTGTAAGTGGGACAAATACACAAAAGACAATGTAAAAAAATTTTATTGTGTTAGTTTGGACAATTTCCCACATGAGGTGTTCAGTGAATCCCCTGGGATTAGTTTTAGACTGGCACTAATAATCAAAGGTAAACTGGTAGGGAGTTTCCTTCCAGTCATGCAACAGGACACCTGGCTTTGGCAACCCATTGACAACCTCTGTTGTGGAAATTGCAGCTGTTGTGGAAATAAAGAGGGGGTTAGGGGATTTTTTTAAGGATGTAGTCAGCAACAAATCTTTTCCAGTCACCAGCTTCAGTAACTGCAACGCCACCCATGTCATTTAGTAGTAAGAGGAAATTAAAGGACTGACGGAACATTGTTATACTATTTGCACAGGGAACCCAAATCACCCCATGGTCAGGTATTGCCTTGAATCTCAATATGGGAGCCATCCCACTCTTGGTAGACTGATAAGGGGGTTAAAAAATTCTGAGATACCCCCACCAGCAGCAGAACAAAACATAACTATGTTTTTTTAACACCCTTAGAGTAAATTAAACAGATTCTTGAATAATGATATTTTACTGCCAAAGTGGTGAAACTGGTCCATGTTTTGATGTACCCCATAAACAAAAAAAAAACATGCTTAACAAAGCCAGTCTATATGGGACCACTTACACATAAACATGTGTAGATTCATATCAGAAGTCCAGAAAGCTCTTCAATTTCCCAACACAACTAGTCTTTGTGAATGTAAATGTATAAGCAAAATAAAAAAGTAGATGTGAATAGGCAGAGGTATGTTGCATTTAGAGACCCACAAACACAAGCTGAAAGTCGACAGAAAAAATTAGGCTTTATCAATAGCATATGAAATGTACCCACTTACATCTTAAGATCTCTTCCATAGTTTGTCCTAGAACTCTAAATGAGGGTCATATTTCGTAACCCATTACAGTAAGGAAGTAGTTCAAATTAAACACATCAACAGTCAGAATTGCGAGGTCATTGTCAGTGACAATGCCCTGACAATTCCCCTGGGATCAATTTCAGTTTTAGACTTGCACAATCAAGGATATACTGGTAAGGAGTTCCCTCCTGCACAGGGAACCCAAATCACCGCGTGGGCAGGCATTACCTGGAATCCCAGGCATTGGTGTCATTAATTTAGATACCAGGGGTGGTGAGAGAGTCAAAAACCTCACACAAAGAGAGGCATACCGGATGATACTGGAGCCTTGCCCGCAAAGCCACCAGCTAGGCCTGAATGAGGAAGTGTATTTGTCCCCTTTTCGTTAGCCACATGTAGGAGCGTGTGGCTAAGCACTCATCACTGCCCCTGATATTGACTGTGCTATATTGACTATGCTTCTGTAGATGATAGATCTAGGGAATTAAATGAACCAATCTATGCATTTGAATAATAGTCAAATGATGGTTGAACCCCTTGCTTTCATTTTGAAATAATTACCTAAATAATATATTGTGCAAATTAAATAAATAACTCTCAATTTTCCCAGTTAGAAAATAATACTTGTACTAACACATTTGGGAGAATACTAACACATTTGCAAATCGTATAACTGCAGTACTTCTACTAAACAAATGTCCTTTCATCTAATATTTTATGGAAAATGTAAAAATACACTTGAGGGTTTTCAGTACGTCTAAGAAATTGTTTTCTTGCATGATGCAATTGCCCCAACATCATGAGATGGGCTGTATCATACATTCTGTAAATTAAAGTTGCATCTGAGTTGCGAAAACTTTACAACATTACTACTTGTTTTAATTTTATCATGTTTAGAATGGCATGTCTAGAGTCGTGTAAAGTGTATGCTGGTGTACAGTACATGTTGGCTGGCTTTACATGGTGGACTTGAATGAACTTCAGTTTTGTTTAATGTAGCTGTGTTGGAGTTCTGCAGGAAAACCATCTAATGCAAATTAATGGAATGAACAGGGTCTGAAATGTTGGTGACATAGCAACAATAACAATTTCACTTGAAACCCGCAATCAATAAACCTTTTTCACAGCAGCCATTCTTACATGAAATAAATGGGTAAACACAGGTGTTACTAATGACATTAATGAAGATTCTGTTCCATTTAGGTCTAACAGAGCCAGCATCTTGCTATTGTTGTGGCTCACTGGAAAGACTCTGCTACACTTAAATGGAACAGAACCTTAATTAATCAGTAACACCTGTGTTTACCTGCTATTTCATGTACAAATGGCTGCTTGTAAAAAAAAAAAAAAAAAAAAAAGTCTATTTATACAGCCAACATAAGGTATTAGCTTCATTATGAGGCATGGCTCGCACAAAAACTCAAACACATTGCTAAAGTCTGTCAACCTCTCATTATTATCAGTAAAGTTCCTCTGCATCATTTACACTTTATTTATTTATTTATTTATTATAATCATTATTAGTAGTAGTTGTAGCAGCAGCCGAAGTGGAAGTGTTGTTTTTGTAGTGTACTGCTAGTCACACTCTGCCCACCTCCTCATCTAGCACACAGGTACCTGGGATCATCCTAATGTTCTGTTTCACTTTTGTTCACGAGGACATAGTGAGCAGGAATGCACTGCATAACATGATACCTGGCTGGGTCCTTGATAAAATGCTTCCTGAGATTTCATTATTTGGCAAAGGCAGTGAAATTGAAATGTATAAATCCCCTAAGGTATGCTACATACCTTTTCAATATCATGTTGCCAGAATCCACGAAGGGAACAAAGCGTATCATCCCTGACCACTGGGTGGCGTTTGTGTCAACAGAGAACTGCCCATTATCCTATCTTCTTGCAACAATAATCTCTTATGCAAGTGCATTAGTTAACAGCATCTCGGAGGCTTTTGTGTGTGCGTGCATGTGTGTGTGTGAGGGAGAAGAGCTAGACAGAGGGAAAGAGATTCAGCACACCCCTCTCTCTTATCTGGGTGTCCTTGGGCCGCTCCCTCTCTCATTCCCATTTCTGCCTGTTCACGTGTGGCAGACTGTTGGCAGCAGGCAGGAACAGAGGAGAGAGGGAGAGCAACTGGGCTGCAAGAATCCCTGTTCCTCCCTCATACATCCTAGTAATTATTTCATGCACAATTCTGCAGTGTAAAGCAACTAGAATTACCCCTCATCCCCTTAACGTTTTTTTTTCTCTTGCTATGTTATCTACTGCTCTGGACTCAACCTTTAAATATTTCTCTACATATCTTTGTCCCTGAACCAGCACACATTTCTGGATGAACGCTACTTCCATTTGCTCCGTTTGCATATTTATGATCTCTGGCCATGCACATGACTTGCAAATATTCCTCTACAAATAGAATTTAACAATGTACACTGGCATGTGTAGACTCGTTTCTGTATGTATCTTATATCTGTAAATCAGGGTGATCTGCATATTGTAGACATATATATCTTATTATTCATGTCATATTTTATTCAATATTTAAAATGTGAATAGCTTACAATATGCATTTGCCCATCTGGAACATTCCTCTATATATAATCCAATATTTTACACCTGATAATGAGAATACCTTGCAGCACACACTTGGACATCTGCTTCAAGCCTGTAAACACAGACACTTTATCATATTTTTTATATATTACTCCTCTCTGTATGTTCAATTGCTGTGATTGCTTGTTGTATTACCTTTTGCACTCTCTATTTGTCTCATTCGTATCCTGTTCTCTGCTGCTGTGATGACCCACGAACCCTAAGGGAATCGTCTAAGTTTCATTTGATCTAATCTATTGAGAATCTATTTCACATTGTAACTTAATCATCATGATGAATTACAGTCTGTAATTTGTACTGCAATAATATTCCAAACAGATTAAACAGAAGTTGTGCTCATTCACAGCAGCCAAATGACCAGAGGCAGGTATAGTTAAGTTTTCTTTACAAGACATTTGAGTCTCTCGCTCTTATTTTTAATCTTCAGTCGTGGTGCACCTTGTCATGCATGGGGCCTATGCTGCACTATTTCTGTGTAAAATAGCAAACATGAAAAGTTTTTAAAATTTTCAATAATACAATATCTTCAAGATTATTTAGTACATTTGGTGCCTGAAGTTTTTTGAAAAGACATAATTGTTTTTTTTCCTGCTTGGTATTCATGATAAGAGCGAACTGTGTCACACTTGTCACCACCCTGGGATACAGAATACTTCTTGCCACCATGACCCACTTTGCGTGGCCGTCCATGACAAAGGTGACAGGATGTCACACTGCACTATTTGTGTCAAGTTCAAATTCAAGTTCCGCATAACTTTTGTGAACCAAAGCAATGAGATAGCCTGTGTTTCTGTGAGAGTGGGACATCATGACATAACACAAGGTAATCTGTAAGAGGGCGAGTTATGTGAGAGAAAAAGTGAGATAAAGAAGTCTGAGTTCCCTTTCTCTTCTTAAAGATACAGTTCAACGATTTGTACTTAGTCAGGAAAACTGATATTGATTTCTAAGAGAACAAAGGGCTTTTTTTTAGTTTTTGATGGTCAGATTGTGCAAGGCCTGTATGAATGAGAGCTTAACTTTCTCTAAGGCTGGCTAATGTCTGACAAGCTATAGGCCACCTCATTAACTATGCACACCAATCAGAGCATCCATTAAAACCTGGTTTTAGGTGACATCATTTTCACCAGGAAGTATTCTGGAACTCTGTTTGATTCTGTCGACAACCAGAGGGAGAATTTTTCATTTGCATTTACATTTGCAGGTTCTTTGCAAAATTATACGATGAATCTGAAAAGGGCAATTCCCCTCGCACGGAACCTTTAAAGGTGAACTATGTAAAATTGCTGAGCGTTGATTAAAGTGAGAACCCTTTAGACTCAACTCACAAAAAACATGGAATAAGCACATAATTTGATGGTTAAGTCTGTATGGCTCTCATTGTGGGTTTGACTCACTGATAGGCTATGTGCTCATTACACATTCTTGTCAGCTGAGTCTCAACAGTCCTCACTTTAGTTCACCCTCACTTTGACATTGTGCACCTTCGAGGACTCTTGATGGCAGTAGCTTGAAGTTTTTTTCTTATCATTTTTTTCTATCATAGTCTCATTACGTTCGTTTAGCTCAATTCACACATTGCAGAGAAAACTTTGATCACATTTGCACTTGTTTGCACTGTGAACGCATCAAATCCCAGCAATATGAGATTAAAGCTGCACTTGAAGCTGATGAATGGGCCACTGATGAGTTTAATTGTTGCTGTACGGATCCAAGCTGGTATGATCTTATTCCACAAACTGTGACATTACCAACGCAGTGATGAAACATTACCACACCAGTAACAATGGGGTGATGCAGTCATCTCTATAGAGGTTGCAGTCTGTCAGCGATTCCATTTTAAGGTCTTTGATGATGCAATGGGCTTTGACGTTGATTTTGCTCGGTCACAGCCACAGATTGATGTCAGATTAGACCTGCAGCTTATCACTGGTGACCATCTTCTCATCACTGAGTGTCTTATCACACTTGGCCGTTGGGAGAAAGGTGTGTCCTATAGATAACACATCAACCCTGACTCCTTCCTAGGTGGTCTTTGTCTATTATGAAGTGTTAGAAAGAAGATACTGCAGTTGAAATTAAAGCACATCTTTCTGAAACATCAAAATGATTACCATGCTCTCCATAAGTCCTATATCTGTTGGAACCCATCTTGATTTTTGTGTATCGGGAAGAAAAACCATACATAAACTTATATTCTGCTGTCAGGGTGTATAATTTATTAACACCTCCGGGCTGGAACATAATGTGCAGGATCTTTTGTTCATATTCTGTATTGTGCCCAGTATTTGTGGTGGAGGATCAAGTGCGCCGCTTTCTCTTATTTCATCTTGTGTTGGCACAGCTCAGTAAACAGACAATACAGGCTGGTGAGTGCGGTAAAGTATATGATGCTTCCCAAAATCCCACTTCCCCAAATTGTGATAATAATCTGATATTTTGATTTCAGATTTTCTGAGTTTTTCTCAATTTGTGCATCTGCGTTCTCCAGATATTGATTCATCCTCGAGATTTTAGTCATGCACATAATTAAGCATTTTTTGTGTATGTTTGCTTCATTTTTAGTTTTACATAACCTATTTTCGGCCATTACTAATTATGAAAAAGTATAAACATCTGTTTATTTCTGGTGGCCACTGAGCAGCTCTGCTAGTTTTTCAATAAAGAGAAAGGACGCGAAGAAACAAAAAAGTTTGAAAACAGCACTGTGCAGGCGTCTGGAAGATTTGGTAGCAAAATCCTGAATATTGGCAAGAAAATCTGGAATTTTGGCAGATTTTTTTTCCCAGCCAATCCAGAGGCACAGAGGATTAGCCTATAGTGTAACAGAATCCCCATATTTTGTCTCATTCAGTGATTTGGGCGACACCACAGGAAGGAGCCTTGAATTGGCCCTTGAAAACCCTGACAAAGGGCATGAGCAGCCAGCACGTTTCTCTGCAGCTCAGGAAGGATTAGTGTTTTGAAGGCAATTGCTATTAGTCTGCTGCACAATTCAGAGAGGCCCCGGGCTTTTTCTTGAGAGGAGACATGCAATTGAAAGAACTATGTTGCATCTCAAATATCTGAACTGTTGCTACTTTGCGACGCATTAAGCCTCTTTGCTCCCTCTCTAGTTAAATAAAGAGAGTAACATGATAACTATTGTCAATTGTGAAGGAAATAGCATTCCTTTCAGAGGATGTACAGGCTGAAATTGAGATTATTTTGGGAACTCATCAAGATTTTTTTTATAAAATCAATAAACCACAGAATTGATTGACTTTTCATTCAGCAGTTCAAAGGTCTGGGAGGTGCTGGAGGGACACATAAAGGTCAAGCACTGTATGCTGATCACACACTGGTTGTGCTTTTATGTCCTTTGACAAAGATAAAAAGGAACCAACCTGCATTATTCAGCATGTTACTATGGTGTCTAATTTTTCTACTGTGGCTCCAGTAGCGTTCACTATATTCTAGTTTTGAAAGTCTCAAAGCACTCCAGAAAATACTGAATTACAGCCTCGAAAGTGGTTTACTTGTACGCCTGATTCATGAGAATCTGCAGCATTTTCACCACTTCTTAACCGCACAGTCTTTTGCTTTGGAGCAGCATGTTGTGGGAGAGTCCTACACACAGTCACTTTCATACACACACACACACACACACACACACACGCAGGACCTCGGCCGCTGCTCTGTCTCCCTCTGTGCGTGTGCGCAGAGATGAGCAGGACCGCACCTTCCCTGAACACTCCACCTGAAACTGGAGATGCTGGCGTACCTGTGAAGGGTTAGCTTTCATGGTCTCTTCTTCCCCCTCCTGCTTCTTTTAAGCATAGACTAGTCACAGGGCGTCAGAATATTACCATACAATGCTCTTGTCTCTCATTGTTTTACGTAATCTCTGTCTCTGAAGCCAGGTACTTATAGTCACGGAGGGTTAAGGAGATGAAAGACCTTGTGCGTGTGGCGCTGGATGAACGTTTTTTTTCCCTCTCTCTCTATTTCTGCACAGCATTTGTATGTTTTTGTGTGACTTTTGGAATTAAGCTGTCTGCTGTTTGAGTTTCAAAGGACAGTTGGGGTTTTGCTTTGAGGCTCTTTTTGGAGTAAACACATTTTACTTTTTTTTCTACTGTTGGTGAAGAGAAATACTTTTACAACAGGTATGTATTTTCTTCCAAAACTAAATGTTTTTTGACTATCTGCTTCTTCTTTTTTTTTATAATATAAATACAATAATCTGGCTGTATTACAAGTCAACAACTGTCTGAATTTGGCCTTTCTGAGTCACTGAAGTTGTTTTGTGTGCAGCTGTGTATTCATAACAATGTGATAAGGCTGAACTTTCAGGGACAGTTCGTTGAGGATGCTGTACAGCGATGTTGCAAAACTAGATATTCAGACTCATTGTCATATAGTCTTAAACATCTCCTGAATCTGTATTCTTCCAGTAGCTGATGTACAACATGTACTTATTTTTCAGCATCCTGTTTATAAATGTCTCTTTTCTGTCGCTTTTCATACTTTTCATTTTCCACAATAAGGAAAGAAAGTGTCTTTTGCATTAAAAAGGAAGGTGTTGCTCGTGTAAAAAGAGCAGCGGTCACATATACAAAACGCTGCTGACAAATGCAATTCATCTCTATTGAAATGGTTCGAAATCCCTTCCCTTGTAAGTGAGTGACAGTGTTATTCTCTGGTTTATCTCGGACATTAAGGGGTATTTTTGTGGGGCTGAGATCTTTCAGCTATTTCTCAGCGCAGGGAAGAGAGAAGGGAGGGGAAGCACAGCCGACACAAAAGGCAACATTATTCCCCAGCGGATCTGCGCTACATCCCGCTATGAATGGAGTATTGAAAAACATAACATTGGGGACTAGATTATTTTTCATCCCTCATAACTGAACCATTTGTCCCGGAGTTTTGAGTGGTTTGTTGGTACAGTCTGCAAATGAGGCTGCCGTGGTTCGAGAGCGCTGTTCTGGTGTTAAAATCCCCACCTCCCAATTAGACATACAATGACTTCTCTGTGGGGCTCTGGCCTTCTGCTCCCCACCTTTTAACTCAGTGCAACAGCGGTCAAAACCAGCAGTGAAACAGGACTGGGCCGGGCCAAAAACCGTATTGTTGTTGTGCCATTAACAGCCCCCATGACCTGTCTGGTGTTCTGCTATAGAGGCTGTATGAAAGCGCATTACATTAGACTCTCTAATCCACAAGCTGATGAGGACTGTACATATACAGTACAGCGGCTCAAGAGGAAGGTGGATTTAAACATGGCCCCCCTCCCTCCTCCTCCTCCTCCTCCTCCTCCTCCTGCTCTCCAAGGAGACGAGAGGCGCCCCTGCCGTGTCATCAGGTGCCTAAGCGTTTTGGAGGGTTCTAGTGACAGATTGCAGGAAGCAGCGTTTATGCCTGACGATGGGGACCACGGAAAGCAGAAATGTCTTTTTGTGCCCCCTGGGCTCGGAATGTCCACTATCTCCAGGGACCAATATCAAATTCTCCCCTCATCATCCCCTGATACACATTCCTGTGTAAGGTCAGGGGGGATTCTGTATGAGCAAAAAGACAAACAAGCCAAAGCCTGGTCCCACACCGTGGTCTCTTAATTAGAGCACTGACACTTCTCTGTGACCCTGAGGTCATATTTCTCTTCGCTTCGGTCGCTTACCTTACTCTGATTCCCCCTTAAATTTCCCCTGAAGTGGCTTCAAAGTTACAAAAAACTTTTTTTTTCTCCATATTGTGCGACAATGTTACATATTCTGTATCTGCTGGCTGCTTTACTGAAGCTGCATCACACTTATATTGAGTAAACTATTCAAACCCAAGATGCCATTGTTTTATGGCTGCAGCATTACATCAAATAGAAAATATCTACATGTCTTGTGCATCATTTTATATTCATTTCCCTGTAATTCAGCAGGACATGTTTGGTAACTTTAGACACGATAGGGTTTTCTCAATTAGAATTTAGAATAAAGTTCTGTAGGTTTGAACAAAGCTCGGCTGCACAGTATGCATTTGTAATGATTAACCCACAAATGGAACCAGCAGGGTTGAAGAGGTTTAAGGGCACAAGTGAACTGAGTGTTCATTCATTAGGATCTCCTTATCTGTCCAGGCACAGTGACTGACAGGTAAAACTCCACATTGGAAATTTTAATATTTGTTTCTTTGTTTATTTGTACTTTTTAATTCAATTGCACACTTCAACTATACTATATTGCAGAAGAAGACAAATGTTTCCTTAGTCCCAGTTTCTCATTGAAGTAGGATTTATAGTGTCTGATTACAATACTCTTCTCTTGATAGCAAAAAAAAAAAAAAAAAAAATCCCAAAATCCTGTGTGCAGAGGAAAGTCCCTTCACTATCCAAAACCATATCGCAGGGTCCCACACTTCCTCTCCTCACCCCTCCCCACCCTGACTTTGGTGTTGGGAAATTTGCAGACTTATCTTTGTTCTTCTGCTCTCACCGTCGGAAGTTTATCAGTGGAACAGACCTTGCCCTGATTCAGCTGTTACCTGCTGCCAGGTAGGCAGACGGCGGCCATTTTGTGCCAACATGCTGACTGAAGGACAAAACAGTAGTAAACTCTACTCTGTTCTTGGTCTTATAGTCAGCAGAACGCTAGCGGTCGTTGCCCAGGCACGGCGGGCTGGACTTTTTGTTTTCGTCTGCTCCTGGTTCATACGTCATAAAACCTCTGCGTGACTTCCTGAGATCTCTCCATCAGCAACATCACTCATCGCCATGCAGCAGTTTCAGCCATGTGCATCACATGACCTCTGGAAACGATTTCTTTTTGGGCCACAAATTTCAGCAGCCTGACCTCAAACTACCATCAATACCTACTACCACAGTGGCAGTTTGGCTTCAGGGTCCATCAGAGAAAACAATCCAATACTATAATTAGATCAGGCTGGACCAGGGTGAAATTACTGATTGTTGTTTGGTAGTAGTAGAATAGTGGGGAACACAAGTCATGTGGATGATATCCACTTGAGGAGATCAGGACTTCAGAAAACTTGGTAGGGGGCTAGAGAGAGAAAGAGAGAGAGATTCAGACTGTGACTGTTTGTGTTGCAGGCGGATGGTCAGTCAAGCAGCCATGCGAGGCCAGCGTCTGATGGAGAGCGAGCGTCGGTGCTGGAATCCAGCCGTCTGGCTCCTGGTGTCCCTGCTGGGATCCTTCTTCTTGGTGGCCGTCAGTGTGTTGCTGCGACTTGGTGAGTGGGTGTGTGGGTTTGGGGTGACGGGTGTTATGTGGGGTCTGTCCAGAACTACTACTACAGCTCAGAGCCACTCCCTCCAAGCTGCCTGGAAGTTGGGCTTTTCATCTTCTGTCATACTGCAAAGTAGAATTTTTCTTTTTTTTTTTTATTCTTTTTTTTTCTTTTTTTTTTTTTGGGGGGGG
>OMLF01010442.1:50631-78333 GCA_900302615.1 Holocentrus rufus
GACAAAAAATGTTTTGATAATGCAAGATTACAAGAAAAACGCTGCATGACAAACATTTATTAATGTGACGCTTATTACTGCTAATTCATTAGATTTTTCTTGTATTATTTTTTTTCTCATGATGCTGATGATGATAATGTAATAGTAATAGTAGTTGCAATAGTAACAATAGTAGTAGTAGTAGTAACAGCAGTAGTACTCATAATACTAGTAATAATAGTAGAACTAGTAATAATAGTAGAAGTAGTAGTTTTACACATAGTAGTGATAATAGTTATAGTAACAATAGTAGTAGTTGTAGCAGTGGTAGTTGTAGATGTAATAGCAGTAATAATAATTTTAGTTACAATATTAGTAGTAATAGTAATGATAGTAGTAATTGTAGTAGTCGTAGTAGTCGTAGTAGAAGCAGCAAAATAAAGATTATTAGTAACAGTAGTAGTAGTAGTAGTAGTAAGTAATGGTTGAGGTAATGGCAGCAGTATTAGCAGTTGTATTAGTATTAGTGGTAGAAACAATAGTGGTACTGGTGGTGGCAATAGTACTAGTAGTACTAGTGATAGGAATAGTATAAGTAAGTAGTAGTAATAGTAAAAGAGTTGTAGTGGAAATAGTGACAGTAAGTTGTAGAAATAATGGTAGAGGTAATAGTAGTAACAGTAGTAGTAGTAATATTAACAGCAACCCAAGTAGTAGTATTTGTAGGTGTAGTAATAGTATGGATTTTAATCCTAGTAATAGTACATATATTAAGTGACATCGTTCCCACTGTCTACCCTCTTCAGGTTCTGCTTCCACTACTGTGCCTCCTGTGAACACTGAAACAAGAGGCCTGAGAAGTTTCATCCACACAGACACCACCGCAGGTAAGACGACAGCATGTCACTAACATGATAGGCATAATTCTAAGCAATCAAGTCATCTGACTGACTAGTTATTCAATATGCTTAGATTTGTCAGGGGAACAGATTTTTTTTTGCTGACATAAACTCAAGAGTGCCATCTGCACTTCTGCCTCAAGGCCAAAAGGGAGTGCTATTTCCTCCCCATTGTCTCAGAACATGAATGACACTGCAGCGCCACAAAAACGTGGTGTTGAAAGCATGCAGCAGACCAACCCCACCGTGATTACTATTAGACAGACAGTCTGGTTTATTGGGTGACAAGGTTATTCTATCATGTATTATATTTTCCCCCCAGCAACAGATGGAACAATTCCAATCACCGAAAGTACAACAGCTGTTACCACGACTGCTCCGACAACAAGAGGTAACAACACATAATCCACAACCTGCATTCTCCTTACAAACAAGCACAGGGGAGTTTACATTTTAAAGGCACTTGTGACACCAATTCACCCAGTTATAGATACTATATTAAAATATCAGCCATTAATACTGAGTTGGAAAAGAGGTTTCCTCCCCTTCTCTAATATTATGACCCCTCTCTCTGTTCTTGTGCAGACCAGCAAACCATCCGCGTGGTGAATGGTAACAGCAGTTGCCAGGGTCGTGTAGAAGTCCTCCACAACAACGAGTGGGGGACGGTGTGTGACGATGACTGGGACCTGACCAACGCCCAGGTGGTGTGTAGGCAGCTTGGCTGTGGCCCCGCTATCGTTGCCAAAGCCCTGGCCTACTTTGGCTACGGCTCGGGACCCATCCTGCTGGACAACGTAGACTGCCAGGGCAATGAAGGGCAGCTCACAGATTGCTTCCACCTGGGCTGGACTCAGCATAACTGTGGCCACCACGAGGACGCTGGAGTTATCTGCACACGTAAGAACAGGCCTCGACTGGGCCTCTCAGACAGGAAGTGCAGCTACAGCAGGCTGACAGGGTTAGGCATACATTTGAGGACATGCACATGTTCAACACATGGAGCATATGTGCACTTGTTCATATATATACATATGTATACACAAATGTGCCTCCACCCACCCCCCTATCCTCCACCACACACACACACACACATGCACACACACACACATATCAACCTTAGTCATTAATCTCACAGGAAGCGTATAGTTACTATTGCTCCAGTCATCTATGCCCGCCCTGCTGAGCTGTCTCTTTGCAATGCATGAGTGTAGTACTCTGAGGAACAGGCAGCCCAGAGAGCATAAAAAATAGAGTGGAGGAGTCAGGGCTCATCAACATCACTGTATGCCTGCAGGCCAAATTTCAATTCTTTAAGGCTAAATCAAACACACACACAGGAGTGAGGGAGAGAATAACTTCTTCCACTTCAGTTAGATAGCACATCATTTGTTTAAGGTTGATACAAAAATATGGCTACACCTCCGACTTCTAACGGCGGCCTTTTTTATTTTTATCAGTGAACACAAATAATATTGCTTTAATCAGGAATGGCATTGGAGAATGGGACATAATCTACTGTATGCATGAGGCAAAAATGCATAACAGTTGCTAAAATTGCTGAACAATGTTACTGTAAGATGCTGTCCATATATCATGGTAATAAAACTACTCTGCAGTAGGCTTTCTGCATTGATTGCAAGGGTAATGATGAGGGAGAGAGCTTTGCTAATGCCTTTGTGAGCTGATATTTCCTGAGTATGCCCAGAGCATTGAGGCATTACTGTTTTCCTCTGCTTCCCATAGCTTTCCATCAAGCTGCAAGTGGACGTGGCTTTGGAGCAACAGAGAAGATTCCCACCACCAAACCACCCAGTGAAGGTTTGTTGCCAGTCAGTCAGCACAGCCACAGTGCACCAGTTCATGCTGTTTTCCTGACCCCAGGGTCCCAAAACATTTAGGTGCAGCAGATATGACTATTTGTAAGGCTTTTCTTTGTCTGTGTAGGTGTAGTGAGGCTGGTGGGTGGCCAGCACCACTGTGAAGGCCGGGTGGAGATGTTCTCGGGGTCTGAATGGGGCACAGTGTGCGATGACGCTTGGGACCTGCCCGATGCCCAGGTTGTGTGCCGCCAGCTCGGCTGTGGAGAGGCCACGGCAGCCCGGGTAGAAGCCTTCTTTGGCCCCGGCTCGGGTACAATCCTGCTGGACAATCTCAAGTGCACGGGTGCAGAGGCCTCCCTCCAGGATTGCTCCCATATATCCTGGGACGCGCACAACTGTGACCACTCTGAAGATGCCGGGGTCACCTGCTCACTTTCGTGATTTCAGCAGAACCGCACATCCACCTCCAACACGAGCAGGAAGTGGGGGTATCAGCCCGGGACTTGTATACATTATGTAAATAACAGCTCACACACTGCTGAAGGAATATTCCACCACCAACAACGAACAAAACAACGAATATAACAATATATGATTACATACTATAGCTATCTATTCCTATTAAGCACTTTATAAATAAATATATATGATACAAAATACAATGTACACAGTTTTTTATTTGATAAACAATGAAAACCAAAGCTTTTAACTATATTTCTGTCTCTGTCTCTCCTTTTCTTGCCCAAAATGCTGAAATATTTACTGAACATGGCTGCACGGTGGTAGTGAATTCTTTGATGATTAAGTAAGGTATGCTGGAGGAAGTCCATTAATTATTCATTGTGTAGATAAAAGGAGTCATCCCGGTACCCTCTGCCCTGCCAGAGGAAGCTAAGCAGAGCCACAACATGTCTCCGTGGCAAAGTCAACACCCTTTGCCTGCAACTATAAACACATAGAGGGACAAGATATGAGACGTGTAGCTACAAGTAGGTGGCTGCAAATTGACTTGGTATTTTTTTTAATTTTATTTATTATTGAATAAAAGAGATTCTGATCATGGAGACTTCTAGTCTGCCAGCAAGTTGGTTGCCATTGCTCAGCGTCATCAATACCTTTCTGTATCTCTGGAGTAATCACTTCTGCCTGCAGCTATTTCTTCCATCCATGGAGCAAAAACCTCTGATTCAGTTTCTGTACGTCCTTTAAATTTTATTGTACAATACTGCCTTAAGTATAGGCGTGATTCCCCTCCCAGACTGCTATTTCAAAAACATAGTCTGAATGAGTTTCTACTGCTGAAAAATGAGATCAGTGCTTTCTTTAAATCTGTCATTTGGGCCTTGGAGTTGTAATTGTTTTAGGAATTTCATACTGTTGTGTTTACTTCCGGGTGTGTATTTCATTTGATCTCTGTGTGAGATAAATGAAGTGTACGCATGTATCTATGTCAATGCATATGTGTGTTTGTATTTTTATCTCAACATTTAGCAGTCTGACAGTCTGAAAATGTAATGCTTGGGGGACTCTAATGATATAAAGCTAAGCTAATCAGGATTGACACCTGATATTCTTCTGTTCTGATTTATTTTTAATGGGGGTTATGGGGATGGGAGCAAAACAAATCATATTTTGAATGAAACACTCAATTACTTGGTATGGTTTTGCCACTCATCGCACAACAATTCTCAGGTTTGAAAAAATGCTTTTGTCTTAATATTGTCTTTATAAGGCCAGATATAATGTGTGTATTGCTGACCCCAGAGCTCTGAAGTGTGCTAGAATGGTGCCAATTCTATGGACACAATAAAAATAGTACAATATCAAAAGGATCCCATAGATCTTCATTCATCCTCCTCTTGAAATTTATAAAAGTAGAGTTGAACAGCTCATGCAATTCAACGTTAAACACTGTTACTATGAGTTATTAATATATTTAACTGGGAATAAATTTCACTCCAATGCAAAGTTGGCATAATTCATTTCTGGTTTCTTGTGGCAGGTTTCTCTGTCTATCTCTGAGTTTCTTTATGTGAACAAAAACATCTCTTTTGCTTGCTTTGAGACTGAAATAGCACATTGCTCAGCAAAAAAATCATTTGTGTGTGACTTAATTAAATTGACCCTTGAGACAAATGAATGGAAGTATGTAAATTTTGGAGACATAATTCTATTGAAAACACCTCATCTGCCTGACAGCAAGGATTTGGCTGGCCTCACGCACAGCTTGCCAGGAGCATGCACAAAATAACATGCAGCCCATGGAATCTTGGAACCGTGGAATATTAATGCAGAACTCAAGCACATTTAAAGTTATCATCATTGAGGTTCTGTTGGATTGTCTTAGCTACTATCACTTTGAGAGAACTGCTGACAGATTCTGTATGGATTACCACACAACCCAGCAGCAGCAATTTGGTGGGCCCTGCTATCAGAGCCAACAACATCACTCATCCGCAGACAGCTGCTCAGTGTGGCTGACATTATGGGGCATCGCTGCCACCTGCAATGAAAGGCGGCTGTTTATAACAACACACGATTTCTCAGATGCAGTGGCAAAGTTGGAAAGTCATAAAACACTGTTTAAATGCACAGAGGTATGCCTGAGGTGGAGTTCTTTGATTTAAATCAACCATAGAATGATTTCAATTAGCCAACAATATAGCCAGGCCAACTCAAACAACTCAAGAGGAGAGGAGGGTAAGATAAATGAGGTAGAATTTAAAGTCCATATGTGATTTTATAGCAATTAATCACGCATCACATTGCCCTGACGAAATGCATTTGTTTAAACAATAGCAGGCATGCAAGCTGGGGTACTCACTCTGCTGAAAATATGGTCTATGTAGGCCTACGCCGAGAAACAACGTCAGGATGCAAATGTAGCTACAGAGCAGCAGCAAGTTAAGAGCTATTTCAGGTCATGCAAACAATGCAGGCTGTGATGCATCTCTCTCTGAATGAATTCTGGGCCTTCACATTTTAGCAGTTCACCACCTGATTTATCCTTGATATTCTGAGGTTAGTAAATAACCTTCTAGGAACTTTAGTCATCCTCTGTCGACAGGTTTTGAATTGTTGGTGTGTATTGGATAGATGGCTATTAACAAGATGTTGGAGAGAATAAAACGTGCCAGTGATGGCTTGAAATTTTGAAAGGCAATTTAATTTTTTTTCTAGACTTATGATAAAAAAGAAAGAAGTAACACATCATTAATAACAATAATAATAATAATAAAAATAATAATAAAAAGAAAGCACATATATGATTGATTTGTGATAGGCTGCATTTTCATTTTCAATTAATATTCTCCCGCGTAATATAGTTCTTGGAGAGGACCCCTTCAACGCGCCTGGCGCATTAATATTTGAAATGGCTATTTTCTAGTCATAGGTGTGCATTTACAGCTGTGAAAGTGACTCAGCCAACCAGAAACGAGGAATGGAACTAACGTTTATCATTTCCGACTTTTCAAGTACAATATTCCTTGTAAGAAAACATTCGATTATCGGCAGTATTTGCTATTAAATTGGATTATTTATTTTGTATATACAAGAGGACTTAGACTACAGCAGTTTGAAAACAAAAAGACCCTTGGGCACAGTGCTTTAGTGCTAAGTTTTAGCAACGCCTCTTAGCTATTCTGAAACTACTGTAGCCTACGGCACGGCCTCTCGTACTCTATTGCTTAAATTAATGTAAGATTTCAAGTCCTCGCCCCTAAAAAATTCCTGCCTGTTGGGCAATACTTTTTTCTTTTTTTCTGGGCTCCCAACAAGAGTCGTTACATCACTCTGAGAAGACACGCCTTTCTGGGTGGTGACACAACCAGAGAAAGTGCTCGGAGGGGGAGGGGTGTCCCGTCGGCAGGCGCAGACAGCAGGCAGCAGCTGCGGCAAGAAGACCCGGTACCATTACACTGCAATATATATTAAAAAAAATACATATTACGATTCTAGTTCGAAAAATATAGGATAGCAACACATTAACGACATCTAAAATGGTAGACCGCGAGCAACTGGTGCAGAAAGCCAGGCTGGCCGAGCAGGCAGAGAGATATGATGATATGGCAGCTGCCATGAAATCGGTAAGTAGACTTCCTCTGTAATGATCTTTCTCCTTTGGATCGTTTTTTGTATTATCATGAATAGCCTTGTCGATATATGCGTATGCTATTGTGAGAAATGTGTAAAATAACAGGCCATATGGCGGTTACACACAGACAAGGGAGTGTGTCTCCCTAGGAGAGCACATAGGCTATTGAATCGCATAAACCGCAAAAAATGGTGTATGAAACTTATGATTAAAGATCACAAATATGAGAAAAACACAATTTTGAACACGATAAGGGATTGCCCTTATGCGATTTCGACAACATCATTTGGAACACGACAGCAAGGCCCGTAAAGCCTGTGTTCACATTTGGCCCTTTTCTTTGGATTTCAAACGCAAATTGTTCAAACATTTAGTGTCAGAGAGGTAGATAGCCATGAGGAAACACCGACTTACAATAAAATAAGGCGTTTTATTGGGCCTGTGCCGCGGTGGACTGTGGTTGTCTGAGGGGCAAAATGCGGACTGTTTGATCTTGGGGCGGTGCCTTTTGCCAGGCTCCTTTTTAAACGGTCAGGCTGCATGGCAGCACAACGACTGAGGGGAAATAATGTGCAAAATCAGTAGTGACAACGACAAGACTTGGTTCAATCACTTATCCGAATCAAGGGAGTGGAAAATATGAAAGACTAGCAAAATGGTCACGTCAAATGATGCGCATACTGGCGAAGCAGAGGACGAGGCAAGTGGTACCATGATGAGAGTGACATCGTAGGCAGTGGGGATGGTCATGTTCCGGTTTACATGATGCTGAGCACGAAATAATAAGGCATCGACTTCGTGTAAAACAGCCTCCCCGTTTTCTTGAGCCCGGTGTGGGGGAACAATGAGGTAATGCTCTGTCAAATCTACATGGCGCAATATGGGAAAAGCAACGTTGTCTGAAGGTTGATCGCAATCGATTTGCGCAGCATCACTCTCTAAAATACGAACCATTCACCTTTCAGTCGGGGGTGTTGGCGGATGGAAACCTTTCCAGAATATTCCGTGGTTGTCATATTGCAGTAAATGGTACGCTTTCTGCAACGTGTAGCATGATGGACTGGTGTATTAATCGATGCTGTGTAGCAACCGCATCCTTGCGTCCTCGACCTCTTACAGCAGGTTCCCACACAGAGGCGTGTCGCAGCATCTGCCAAGATGCAGTATAGGCTAGGCCCACCCGTAGTGCACCATTTCATAGCCAGCATTTTATCACACATTCACATAGGGCCGCATCTGACGATTACATCACTGTCTGGACCACAAGATCAGAGAAGGCTACCAAAATTGACAGGAGGAGGGTAACTGTGCTGCCTGACAAGGCCCAAGACTGTCCTGCTGAAAAGAAAATCACCATGATATTCCTATAGGGGCTCATAGTGTGCCTGTGGTGCTAAATAGTGAGCCTATAGTGACATCATCAGGCTTTATGTTAGCCTATACTTTTTTTATCTTCTCTGCTATCGAAATAACATTCCCATCTAGACGACTAATTTTGCTGTGATATTTGTGTAGCATGACTCAAAAAACATGTTATAGGGTTACTGTAGATCTTTCTAGTTTATCCAAGCCTGGCAGCACTAGCCCCACCACGTGAGTCCGAGCCTTGCTGGGAAGACGTCCCGTTGAATGAGGGCGGAAGCAAGAGGAAACAGTGTGAGCCACCTTAGAGAGCAAATTCACCTCCAGCAGTCAACAAGTAAGGTGTGGGAGCCTGTCAGTGTGTTTAAAGGCCGCGGTGTGCATTGCTGTCTAGGACCAGGCGGTAGTGGTTAATGTCAGAGGGGGCCCGGCTCCACCCCTCAGATTTATGCCGAGTCAGAGAGGGCTGCCCCTCACCCAGCCAGTCTCTCTGCAGCAGCGGGCAGCGGGGTGTGTCTGCTGCCTCGCCCATCAGTTGAGGGGAATCCCTTGCCACTGCAGACATGGTAACCGCCCGGTGGCAACTGAGCCAAATTACCAGGATGATGGAATATGAAAATCTTCAGAGGGACTGTAGCAATTTTAATTCACTTTCCGTATAAATACTAGGCTTAATCAAAATGAGGATGATTGGCTGCTGTTCGTACTGCAGTGTCACTGCTTCCAGACTTATGTCCATATTGTAGTACATCATAATATTTAAGTAAAGTAGATAATACTGCTCATCTCACCATGAACCATTTTTTCCCACATCACCAATCTAGTCCCTGGTTTCCATAAGGAAGAATGCTTGCTGATTGAAGAATTGAGAGTTTTTTTGTTGTCTGGGACAGTCCCACCAGTGTCAGTGAATATTACCAGTATCAGTGCTGCTGCCAATGTCCCAACCAAAAATGTTCCCTTTGAAAGTCGTCATCAGATTTTCCATATTTTCCATACTCATCTCTAAAGGAGCTGCATACATGACATCAGAGATTTGAGGTCACACTTAAAGTCAGTTTCTCTTTTCTGTCATAGGGGACAGTTGTGAATGATCACTAATGAAGATCAGTTGCCGACAAAGCATGCAGTATTTTAAAAGCGTAATTCAGTAGCATTCTCCTTTTTAAATTATGGATTGAAACCCAAAATTGGTTGCAGGTGGCTTTTCGAACGATAATCCATTAGTAATCATGTTTTCATCAGCCTGAAGCCGAGGGTGAGAAAATAAAATTTGAGTCTAAATAAGGTCAGAATGGGCCATGAAAACCTTACCTAAAAATACCCAGTGGGCACAGCTCCTCATCTTCCTCTTTCTGCTGTGCTAAATGGTTTGGTCTTTAAAGCCGATCCACATTATCTGAGTGCATCACTGCCAAAATGACAGAAGCTCAGCAAAAGAGCCTGCTTGTCATAACCGCCTAAAAAGCAAAATTTGGCTTTCTCAAAAAGAGACAGTGGAAAGTAAATATTCAGAAAAAACAATTAGTAATCCAAATTTAATTGAATAAATGGTAGATTAGAATAAACTGCCAGCAAAAGTAAGGATAAAGACTTTAAGACTTTGACTTTAAATGATGTATAAATGAATAGATGTCAGTAATAAATGATGTATAAATTTCTCCAAATGACAAGGCAACATGTAAACGATAACATAATGTTTTGTAAATTAGAATTGTGCCACATCCAGTTTGTTAAAGATGTGGCAGATTTCCTCAAGAACATTTAAATGATACACAGCGTAGAAAATAGCGTAGAAAATAGCTATTTTTGCTCAAGTAATGTTGTAATAAAGTAAAATGAATTATTTGCAATGCAAGGAGAGATTCTGTTACAGAAGGGATACTTTGACATTTTGAATATCCCCTCAAGCTTTTGAAAGATTAGATGATTGACCGCTATCTACCACAGGAGGCTTACCCTTCTTTGTTTCTGACACATGTGGTCCCACAGCAACAACAGCCATGAACCATTTTTGGCTTCAATCCATAATTTACGTTGTGCTGTCCTACATAAAAACATCCACCATAGACTTCATACAAAATGACTGCTTTCTTTACAGTAACAATTCTATCAGGGTTTGTTTGAGTTGTTTCACTGCACACAGCGTTAATTCATCATCACCCTCACAGTTTAGGATCCATGAGTGGCTCAAAAATGCTTGACTAAACAAGAGTCAGCGATCATGGTATGCAGATCTTACAGGTAAAGACTTGTTCGTGCACATAAATCAGCCAGTTCTCTGAGAGTGTCTTCATCTGGACTTTTTTTCAAGGCTACACTACAAGCCTAAGGTCTACTGCAGGTACTAATGAATAAATCATTTCTTCATTAACTTTCACCATTAATTTACAGCGTGACCATCTGTTAACTGTACTGTAGAGATGTTTTGGTTTATTTAAACCAGTCCCTGTTGTTTGCCCCTTTGATTTCATTATTTGAGGTTAGCTTTGGTTTGGAGATAGGCTGCTTCCTTGTCTAAAGAAGTCCATAGTACAGACCTGAATCTCTCTGCTGAATGTGTTCTCCTGTGATGGAAGTATATTCATTTCAAATGTGTGAATCAGTTACCACTGTATGAACTGCAGCACAACTATTTTATTCTATACTATTCTATTCTATTCCAGTCATATGTACTGATTAAGCTTGCCTGAACACAAATAAAAGTTTTAATATTACAATCAACAGCCAAGTCAAATTAGTTTCATATCAGAGTATTAATAAGTTTGGGACCCTTATGTGTATTTTGACGCAACATAATGCATCATGGATTAAGGGTGGCAAACAGTTGCACCGTTGGATAAAACAGCCGTGGTTAAAAAGTGTCTGTGAGAGTAATCATTTCTTCATGAAGTTTTATTTATTTTATTTTCATGCATGGATTGGCTACAATTTTAAATTCCACGGTACAACAGTGTAACTCATCAAATGGTCTAAATTTGATTTTTGATTTTGGTTAGCTAAGGGATAGATAGCTAAGGGATTTTACAGATTGTAAAGCTGTATAATCAAGATGTTTATGTGTCAAAGCAGTCAGCTTATCACACATCATGTCTAGCTATGATACCTTGTTTGATATAGGATCCCCATTAGCCAATGCAGTCTTCCTGGGTCCGTTTTTAAGCCTTAATTCAAAAAATGTCTGCGTGAATGAGTGTCTCACCTATATATGTAGTCTATTGACAATCCAGTGACTCATCCATTTGCATGAATAACAGTGTAATACAAAAGACTGTGAAATTGTCTGTTATCATTAAGTAAGCCATGCAGAACTAGCCAATTAAGACTATATGTTGTCAGTTCTGTGTATGTCCTTAGGTATATTGTACTATTGACGCCCATTATTTTATATTTTCAACACATTAACTGTTCAACATTTGAATGCATGTCTTTGTCCAGAATAACTAACAAAACAAGTGTTGTGCATCCTATTTAAATAATAGAAGAACTAAAGACACAAACATACATTTAAATTGCATGATGCAGTTTCACAGTGTACCTGTGCATCAATGGTAATTGCCTGATCAACAAGCACTCAGCAACGAGTAGCTGCCATGCACAGAAAAATTCGACCTATTATCCTCAAGCTTTGTTGAGCTCCATAGACAGGAAATGTAGTCATCATCTATGGAAATCGCCTTGTCTACTGTCACAGTATCCATGAGGTTTTTTTCCCTTTTCATTGTCAGTGGAGTTTTAAGTGTCACTTGATGACATCACAGCCTGCAGCCTCTGCTACATTGTGTGCAGCTTTGAGAGACTTAACTACACATAAATCCAGACCTAAATGAGATCATAAAGATTTAAGATTTTACATTATTCTTGAGACTTTAATCTCTGATGTCTAATGTATTGTCATCATAATGTGCAACAGAGTATATGAATGGAAGACAGACTCACAGGATGTTTGTGATTTTACACCTTGAATGAGCTTCATTTTACATATTGATTGTTACAAATTCTGAACTCCAGTAAATGGAAATGGGATTTTACTCACAGTCATCGTTTTTTCTCGTTCATTCTCAGCAGAGCAGTTCATTGATGTCACAGAATAGGCGGCACGGCAGCCACTTCACTGCGATCCTTCCCAGTTAGTCCTCATACAGTTGAATGCAATTTCTTTTTACTATAATGGATTGTCTTGCGCACGTTGAAGATTTCTCACCTTGAAAAATGTGGATGTCCTGAAATGAGTTTCGAGTGGTGAGATAAGGCACTACAAACCCGTGACACCCCGTCACCCTCAGAATGCTTGAGCTTACGATGTCTGCATATAGACTTCTGCAGCGTTCAAGATTAAATTGAGCAGTATTCCATTTTAATTTCAACAAAGCTTGATTACTCACCTTGGAATCTCATTTAGTTCCTATGATAGCATTTTGCCTTTTACCCACTCCCTTTCAAAGATGCATGTGTGTGTGTGTGTGTGTACTGTATTTTGCCAGTGTTCAGGAATACCAGAGGCATGATAGTGAATCAGGTTAACACAGCTAAACAGGCCTGCGGTTGTATTTTCTATACATTTAATAGGTTGCATCACCAAATATGTAGGTAAACAAGGACCCTCTGTATTTGGTGTGTGACCTCGGTACCTTCAGCATGATCCTGGGGAAGAAAGGACAGCTAAGAGAGTGAATCTAAGGTCTGAGGAGTTTTTTTTAAAGGTTATTTTTATGGCATTTCCACTCTATACAACAGTTTTCCATGAAGAGGGAACTGAAATCAGAATGAACATAGCATCAGAACAACTCTATATTCCAGATCACATGGTGCTAGTTGAGAAGGGCATGTGGTTAGAGCAAGGCGGAGGCCCGGCGCTCACAGCACAAAGCACTTGCCCGCGTTCAGTGATCACCACGTACAGAGACACCAGGATCTTGTATGTTAAAGCCCAGCACATTAGTTAGGGTTGCTGTGGTTGGCAATGAGTATAGAGGGTGTATGTAACATGGTTGACACTGTTCAATGCAGCCCTATCAGTGTAGGTTTACTCCAAAGTTAAAAATCTTTAATTTAGCATTCGACTTCTATTCTATTGTTCTATTCAGAAGGTGGACTGGATGAAATCGGTGGCTGCTGTCCCGTCCAGTCAGTGTCTGCTGAATGTTTCTGCCCATATCTAGTGAGCAGTCAAGACCAATCTACATTCATTTGCTGATCACAAACTATGAGCTTTGTCTAATGTTGCATAATTAATGGAGAAATCACCTTAAATCAACCACACTTATTAAATCATCATTTTACTAAATATTTCTAAAATGACACAATCGCCCCTTCACTCTCCCAGTCGTTCAGTAATAGCCATGGCTAATTTCTATGATGTCAGTGTGGCAATTACTTGAGTACCAGCATAATGCTTTCCAGCATGCCATAAAATGCAGGAGTGATCAGCTTGGGTTGTATCACCTTAATTTTATCTCTGATCTTTACAACGGATTGTAAGAGTTCTAAGACTTCCTGATGGCTTTTAAAACAGATCTGGCCCCAAGGTACATGGATGGCCTTTTAACCCTCTGCAAGCCATAACACAGCCTAAAATGTGCGCCTTGAGGCCTTACTGCTGTGCAGACTCAAAACTAAAGATGCTTTGACTTATGTCATCATCAACCTCCCTATGCAGTCAGTAGAAACTTTGTAGAGCTGTTTTTGAGCATAATTTTATTGACTTACTTATAGATAGTGTTTTTTATTGCTTCCCATTTTTTGTTCTTTGGTCTTTCAGTTCAGGTTTTTACTGCTTTTGTTCTTCTTCTCTTAGTTCATGCAGTAAAATGACACTGTGTTTCATATTTAGAGCCAAACGTCATATGATATTGCTGTATTGTTTTGGTGCCCTGATAGAGGTTATTTGGTTGGGATTTCATGGCCCTGAATGAGTTTACAGTTATTGCAGACCTGGAAAATAAAATACAGAGCATGATTCAGACAGTATCTAGTAAATGAGTAAGTATGGAACAATCCAAAAATGTGAGAAAGTATGAAAAAGTCCGGAAAATCATTGCCAAACTGAATTGCTCGTCTGTGAGACAGTCTGTATGTTTCACCAAGTGTTAGTAACACCATTAGCTGATACTCAAAGCTGAAAAGTAAATGAACATTGGTTGTGCAGTGTCTACCAACTGTGGTCTGGAAACGAACAGAATATTAAAATGGAGGATGTGAAGTAAACCTGACGTGTTCTTACCCACAAAATGTGATAACCATGAAAAAGTTATTGTTTAATGTCATAACATCCAGTCGACCAGTAAAATCAGACATCCTGTGCTATCTGCCAGAGGTGAGGTCAAAGGTGGGTTATGACAACGCCTCCAATTCACTTGTATCATGGCACAGCATGATAAAAGTGTAAGTATGGGTGAAAATACATTGGAAAAACTGTAGCACCAACAGAAGAGATGTCTACATTGGGATTGACTGATCTTTGGGATTTTGACAAACCATACTCAGTGTGTGTACTAGCATACCATAACTCATAGGGCTGTGCAAAAAATCGATTCAGCTGACTATCGCGATATTTTTCACAATACTGTATCGATTCTAGACCCTTGTATTGATATGTATTATTTTTGCACTTCACTTACCTACAGTTTTATGACATTTTAGTGCATTGTGCTGATTCTGGGTGAATAAATTGGAATGGAAATTTTGTATTATTTTGAGTTAGTTTGTCACCAGATTTATCATGTAACATGTTGTATTTTATTAGTCTACCCAGGTGTTATTTTAAGCTCTGTTTATGAATTTACAGTCAGTTCTGTAGAGGAATGTATCGTGATCCAAATCGTATCGTGACACGTGAATCATGATACATATTGTATCGTATTCTTGCAAATGCCCAGCCCTATTCGGCACAACTTGGCCTTCATCTTCCAATATGGCTAGTCCTTTTGAAGGCCAAACCCCTTATGGGTGTTTGTAAACCTGCAGCAGCGTAATCTATGAAATACATAGTCATATACAGTTACGAGGCAACAAAGAGCTACTTGAAGCGCCCTCTCCACCACCATGACTAAGACACATAGACACACGCTGCCTTGCATCTCTCTTCCCCCCTCCTCCCCTCCCTTCCTCTCTTCTAGCGCCAGGCTCTCTGTGGCTAAACCCCATTCACACCGCCAGTGACGTCAGGTAGTGCACGGCGCCTTTGTGCTCTGCAGCCTGAAAGAGGGTCGACAGGGGGGCTGTCACATCAGTTTAGGAGAGGCCGGGGAGACAGTGTACAAGCAAATGAGCAAGAAGAGATAGAGGGAAAGGGTGCAACAGGAAGAGAAATGGGGGGCTGGAGGGCTGCGGCTAACATTCATTATTTGAATTGTAATCCATTAAATGGAAACATCAAGCGGCCGGTATTCGGTTCTAAGCTGGGCTGTACTCAGGCCAAGCATATCCTCCCGCTCTTCCAGCCCTCTAGCCCTCACTGTGTCTCTCCTGTGGATATTAATGGCCACGCAGAGAGCTGTCAGAGAGGAAGTTATTGATTGTCCTTCCTGGCCTTTGTTTGTATTAACACACAGTTGTTTGGAAGTTTGACTGCCTTGTGTAAGGATGAGTCACGAGAGAGCGAGCGCGATTGATGAGCTTTATGGGTAGACAGAGCTCTATTGTCATCCCCGCACCACAGCTTCCGTCAGGGCTTTCTGCACACCCTGCAGCCTTCTGAAACAAAGGCAGCCATGCTTTTACAGACGGGTTGTTTAGGCCTTGTTTTTCTGACCTCTCTGGTGCTCTAGCACTGACCTGCTTTACTGTTTGTACTCGCTGTAGGTCAGATATGGTTCTACTCTAATTGTCATTTAATGGGCTGAGGCGTACAGCAATATAGAGCTAAGCAGCTAAGACTGCCCCTGTGCTTCAGGAATGACGAATGGGGGCAGGGTGACTCTCTCTTGGGCTTGTAAGTCTGCTTGTTACGCAATGGATGTCATTTTACTGTTTTCTTGTCTTCATACTGCTCAAGTACAAAGGTCATTTTATTTATGGCAGTTGTAAAATTTACAGTCCCTCATGCAGAAACACTCTTCAGTGAAAAATACTACTAGACTGCAGTCAAGAGGCTTCCTGTGGTTGTTGGTTTTGCGCTCATTTCATTTACAGTGTGCCATTTGTTTGCTGTTTAATCATTTGTGTCCTGTATTGAGCTGTAAAGCGCGCGGCGTTGAGGCTGACTCTTAAAGTCCATTGTGCGAGTTGGCCGAAAGGTGTGAGATATGAAACGGCCTATTTCCACTTGAGGGGCAGCTGTTATCATGTTATCCCCACACACAGTCCCGCCGCTCTCCCCATACCCGTTGGCCATGTCAGCCTGCATGCTATTAGCAGTTTGGGGCCAATGTCTCCAGCAGAGATAGTCTGGCTCTCCAAAACAAAGCAGATTTTGCAGTCTCCATGGAAACAGCAGATTGCATGATAGATTGCTCTTTGCCCTCCGCTCCCTCCCTGTTGCAGCGCAAGTAATCTCGCTAGAGGGGACAGTTAGGTTTATCCTGATGTAGGAGGAGGAGGAATTTAATTGTTGTTTTGACATTGCTATGCATCGATGAGCGCAAAGCAGTACAATTAAAGATGAGTGTATGTTAGGGCTTGTATTGAAAATAAGTTCATCACGTTCTGCCATGAACGTCATGAGCCTACAACATATTGTGTGATTGTACTAAGTTGTTTCAGCAGTGAGTTATCAGTTTCGTTTGGAAGAACAGAGGCTTGTATTGGAGTGACTCGTCGATGCAAAGCGACATGGCGGCTCGCTGTTCACAGTGACGGCTGTGCCTCCAATGTCACCGGTTTAGGCGTTGCTCAGTGTCAGTGTCCTTGAGCAGGACACTGAAGCCCTACCTGCCTGCCGGATGCTGCAAATGGCTGATTGTGCACTGCAGCCTCTGTTGAATAGGTGCTTCAAGGGTCATATGATAACAAGGTTAAAGACATCATGATGATCAGGGACCTCTTCCAACACTATAGGTCGAATAGAAAATAATACAGTATGAACATGTGGTCAAGGCAAGTCGTGTCTTATGACGTTTTTGTCCCTCGTAGAGTTGGGTGTGATTCATCAATGTCCTTCCTATATTGTAGAAGGGGAGTGTGACTCAAAAGGGGTGGTTAGATGAAGCAAAAAGAATCATCGTTCAAAAAGAATCATCAATATAGCAGAGCCACTCACTTATGATAAGCATCTTCTTTACATTAAGAATTGTAACTATTTTTCTCTGTAATGGGACATTTGCTATGTGAGAAAATAATTCATGTTGAGAAACATTTCAAGAAATATCTCCTAAACTCTTTTTTACCCAAACTGGAGAGCAATTTTTGTTATATTACAAAAATTAATATCAGGCCTAAGCATTGTCATTCATTTTAGAAGTTCCTGGTGAAGGTACTGATGTTAACAGAGGACATAATTTTGGTAAAGGTTATTTAGCATTTTTCCAGAACTACATGCTTACATTTAAAATCTGTTTTTGGATTTAATGGGAAGTCGGAAAATAAATAAATGAACAAGTAATTTAAGCCAACATAATTTATCATCATCTCGGCTCTAGCCCCCTAAATAATGGGGTATGAAAACTGGATGGATGAATGGATTGTATCATTATCAGTTATTTATTTATTTTCTGGTACAATTAGAACAATAAGTGCAGCTTAAAAAGCAAGTGATTAAGCCAGTTTAATTTTGCCCTTTTTACATATCTAAGAATCTTAATATCATCACATTTCTTTGGGTTTTATTACACAGACTGTTATTTTTTTGTTGACCAATATTGCAGTCAGTATTGCGAGGCATTGTGAAGAGGTATCCCGCGTGATCTGCAGGGGGCCCACGCTTTGGTAGGCTTGTGGAACTGAATTCTGTCCTGAAAAAAGAAAGTAACAACGGGCTTTATACTCAGAAAAGGTCTATAAAGATGCCTCTGCTGCACAGCCCCAGTGGGGTATAAAGGATTAAATCCTCCAGCCAGACACAGGCCTGTGAAAACAAAACAAAACAAAACGAGCTTTCAGAGCTGAAGGAAGCCAATCAGCAGTAACCTCAGGGGATGATGTCATCTTACTGTAGGCGTGTCTCACTCTGCTGGATGCAGTGGTCCATGCCTCGGGTGTAGCAGAGATTTGCCCGTCCCCGTCTACGACCGTTTTCAGTCAGTGCATAGCATTGTCTGTCTGTCTTTATGTGGTTGTTCCGTTGTCAGCGCCTTGTTTCTGTGATTGCTCCAGTCCGTGCATGCAGAATCAAACTTGGGACAGTTATACTCAGCAGAATGTTAAATAAATTGTAAACTTCCTTTTGGCAACACCCAGCATACCTTCATGGCAAAACTAAGACAATCAAGATTAAAAAAAGACCTGCTAATGCCCGTTTGTGCTTCTCTTTCTCTTTGTCCTCCTCAGGTCACAGAGCTGAACGAGGCACTATCCAACGAGGAGAGGAACCTGCTCTCCGTGGCCTACAAGAACGTGGTGGGGGCGAGGCGTTCATCCTGGCGCGTCATCTCCAGCATTGAGCAGAAGACGTCGGCCGATGGCAACGAGAAGAAGATCGAGATGGTGAGGGTCTACCGGGAAAAGATTGAGAAGGAGCTGGAGACCGTGTGCCAGGATGTGCTGAACCTCCTCGACAACTTCCTGATCAAGAACTGCAGCGACACGCAGCACGAGAGCAAGGTCTTCTACCTGAAGATGAAGGGCGACTACTACCGTTACCTGGCCGAGGTGGCCACCGGCGAGAAGAGAGCCGCCGTGGTGGAGTCCTCCGAGAAGTCCTACAGCGAGGCCCACGAAATCAGCAAGGAGCACATGCAGCCCACCCACCCCATCCGCCTGGGCCTGGCTCTCAACTACTCCGTCTTCTACTACGAGATCCAGAACGCCCCCGAGCAGGCGTGCCACCTGGCCAAGACCGCCTTCGACGACGCCATCGCTGAGCTGGACACCCTCAACGAGGACTCCTACAAAGACTCCACTCTCATCATGCAGCTGCTACGAGACAACTTGACACTGTGGACGAGCGACCAGCAGGATGACGAGGGAGGAGAGGGCAACAACTAAAGAGTCCAAAACCTCATTCTGCCAAAACAACACAACACGCGCGCTCACAAATGATGACAACAAAATAATAATAATAGTAAAAAAAAAAAAAAAAACAAACAAACAAAAAAAAAAGTTCTTAGAAATTTAAAAAGGGGGGCCGGTGGAACATCGGCGGCCACTTTTGCCGATGGTACTAACACGGCTGCTGTTCTTTATTTTTCCACAAATTAAAAGTGAAAAAATGAAAAAGGAGGAGGGCAGACAATTTTAGTTTGAGAAGTTACTTACAATTAAAAAAAAATGAATGAAACCCCCTCCTTGATAGCCTCTGCAACATTTGCCAAAATACCACTTAGAAGCAAGAGGTATGTCATTCATCACAGTGTGGCCATTGGGTAAAGATACCTTCACACTGGCAGAGACTGTTCTTATCGCGCAAATGAAGCTGAGCTGTCTTATTGTATTTGGTGAGGGAGGAGCATTCAAAAAAATTGAGTTCAATGCTTGAGCAACAAGAAAATTAGAGTAACCTTGAATGTCATTGCCTTGTTTAATGAGAGAGAGAGAGAGATAGAGTGAGAGAGCAAACGGGTTACAGGAGAAGAGACAGGATTTTGGAGGGGTTGAACTACATCAAGTAACTTCAGAAGTACCAACATGGAGTCTTTAGGTGCACCACACGATGGCCGTTGAGTGAAAAGCAGGTTGTCTCTGTTATTGAACATACATAAAAAATGTTTTGTTTGCTTTGTGTCAGGTATGTGTCCAGCTCAGTCACACAGTCATACTGTAACTAAAATACAAATTCATGAAGTAAACTTAGTGCAGCTTGTCCCTCTCATGTGCTGATGTGCTTTATTAAATAAATTAACTGTTTTTGGGCACCTAATTCTTATTGTCAGTATTGTTGTTACTATTACAATTTCTATTGGCTCCTCATGTTTGTAGAAACGGATTCGATTCGCACAAATACGGAAATCCAAATGTCGAAACAAAAATGAGTGGAAATTACGCATTTACAAAATCTAGGTTTAGAGAAATTGATAAGACAACAAACGCGTCAGCCCTTACCCTATAATTACGCTATATTCATAACAATCAGTAGGATCTCTGAAATGGCACAGGGTCGCTTGGAACCACATACTTGATTAGTGGACTAAGTATAATTTGTGGACAGAGCACATGCAATGTTAAGTGGAAGATCTAAAAGCAGATTTGAGGTTTGTGGATTTTCTTTGTGTTAAGTTTCTTATTGGTCAAGAAATGCACTTGCCTATTATACTGTTTCTTCAGTGTAAGATGATAACTGCTCCAATATTCTCCATAATACAATATTGTGCATGCTGGTGATGTATTTATACAGTAGCTTGAATTTATTAACTTATACTGTAGATGTTATGTATTCATATGAACATGGAATTACTAGACTTTAATCGGATTATTTTCTATTTATTTCTTTTTATTGGATTGTTAGCTAGACCTTCTTTTAATCTGTGTTTTCTTTACTCCATTTGCTGAAGTACGCTATACCAAAACAGTGATTGTTAACAATAAATTGATCTGTTACAGACATCGCTATGGTGACATGCAATTCTTGATAAAGGCGCAAAAAAAAAGAAAGAAAAACATATCAGCTGTAAATATTTAACTTGGCCATAGCTTTTTTTCACATAGTATTTCTCAAAGGGCCATAATGTTTTTTCGACAGTTTCTTATAGCTTAATATTTGCAGGTCTTCTCTGTTTTATTTAATCCATTACCAGTTAAACAAGAAAAGAATGATAACCAAGATAAAAAAAATGCAAAAGTCTCTTGGTTTGAGTAATAAAGGTCAGCAAAGGAGTTGGACCTTTAGTAGTGCCAAACAATAGCCTTTTGGTTCATAATCATGAGGGAAAGGGTGCTACACAGAACGCGTTTTTCGTGCCATTCAGATCCTTCCTTACATAATGACCGTGACCAACTCAGACACATCCAACATTTAGTCAGTTTGATACAGATTCAACGATTCACGTTCTAGTGCAGCTCAGACGGAGGACATTTAGTGGTAAACTTGGCTCCAAACGGCTCATTCAAATACTCTTGGTCTAAAAGAGATACGAGGTACATCCAGAACCATCACAGCTCTACGTGGTGTCATTACAACACCGCAAGGAACCATTTGTAGTTCATTAGCCCCTCTGTAATGCAGAACCACTGAGGAAGCACTTGGGTCCACATGGAAACTGTAATGATTCTTCAAACAGCAGGGATCAACCGCTTGGAGGTTCAAATGTTCCTCAAAACAAAATGTATTAGCATTTCGACAAACTCTTTAGTGCAAATAGAGGCTCAGGAGAACCATTTCTCAGTCTGTGTTTAGAAGGTAAATGCTGTTAGATTTGGTCACCAGTTTTCAGGATTGTAAAGGAAATTACTGCAGTTTAAGCCACATTTAAGACGAAGAAGAAGCAACAGACTCCTACAAAGACAGATGAAAGTATTGGTAGGTGGAAATACAATTGATAGGTACATAGATAGAATAATTTCTCATTCTAGTGTAGTATTATTGTCCATGGAGGTAATGGGGGGCATACATTTAAAAACAGTGTTGTACTTAATAAGAAAACACACTCTTCTCCTGTAGCAGCAGCGTAGACTGGAGAGGGTCTTTCTACAAATACCACATCTACAATGAAATTTGGTCTGTAGTCGTCATAAGTGCTTTCGCAATGTCAGCAGATCTTATCACTCCCATATCTCACCCCATACAACACTGGCTTAAGTCAATATTGAGCTGGAAAGTCTCCTGATGACGATCTCCGAGAACATCGAACTGTGACCTGCCTGCACAGGTCAGGAGGACACTGCTCCACTAACCTGGAAATACAGAAACCAGCGGTCTGTGAGAACAGTTTACTGATCTATTCACCTAATTATTATTTTTTTGTCTGTTCTCATTTTGCTTTTCACCCATTATTCTAGATAGTAATTGTTCTCTCGATTTCTTTTATGTTTCCCATTGTTTGTCATAGGAGGTGGATTTACAATAAATGGATCTCCTGTGGCCTTAATTCCTTTGTCAAGAGAGGAAGTGACAGGCTAAGTAACAGTGCAGAAGAGGAGGAGATGGAAATAGGCAAAGTCATTTAAAATCTTAAAAAAAAGGTAGATGACTGAAAGGTGACATGTGCAGGAGCATGTTTCATTGTCAGAAATACAAACAAAGAACCTTTAAGTCCCAACCTGATACCTTGACCATATTCAAGGTTTTGATTACATGTCATCAGTCCAGACTAATGCATGGTGGTGGAGGTGGTAATGTCACATTGAAATAGAGGGTTATGATCTGTGTAATATACAGAATCCATTTGCCAGTCCAATTAAGTGCTGCATCATTCAATAACAACACCATCGTGTCAACCCTCAAGCTTAATTTCTAAACAACAGACTTTGAGAAGTACGCTAGTCTTACAGTGTTATTTGATCTCATTAAATAAAAAGCTTCAGTAGTGTCACAACAGGCAGGTCATTCTACTGAAATAACCTGATTATTGTAAATAATCTTCAAACCAGGAGTGACCCTTTCCCCAGAGAGGCTGGAAATTGGTGTCAGTCAAGGACAATTATTTCACTAATTAGTGAATCTTCAACCAGAGAGGGAGGAACTAATTAGTGTAATCAGCTGGTGAGTGTTTGATTGGCTGAAAACCTGCACACCACATGATTGGACACCTTTGTGGAGGGTGTTGGTACTCTAGCCAATCCTGAGCTGTTGCTAGGGGCAGAAACGCACCATCACCTGCTCTGATCAATGTACCACTCAGAGGCCTGCAGTCCACACACTGCACACAAGAGTTAACGCTCACTAGCTGAAGATGGCAGGTTTGTTGTAGATCTTTTACATCTTATGGCTCCAATTTAAAGGTATGTGTCATATAGCCAGAGTAATTAAGACATTTCATTAATCCATAGCTGTTCAATTTGATATTAACTTGCTGATAGGCATTATATTTGCAACAATTATACTAAAGATGTCATTAAGATACAGTTAGGGTGTAAGCTGACTAAGTTCTGGGTATTTTTGCATCACCTGCAAAAGCTTGACTTGTAAGAGGAAAATGTTGGAAAAGGTATATGTTACTTTTTTTTTTACAAGCATTATAAATGCCATCAAATCTTTTTACAGCTTCACGTTTTAAACAGATTTTCACTTTAATCCTGCCCACTGTACAATCTTCTCAGTAGGTCAAAGGATATAATGGAAGAATGAACCTCTAATCTAGTCATGATTTGTTATAGACGCCTACATTCAGCTCAGTGTATTTTTTCTGGCCTTAAAAAAGTTCCTCCCACTTAGCTGTAGCTCCTCCCACCCCGTACAACAGTTCAGGCTCAACCAGCTCCACCTCCCATAAAAACATGCAGTCATGGTGGAGCGGTAAGATGTTCTGTGAGTGTCAGATTTTAAGATTGAAAAACCTGATATACACCCTAAAATACCTAAATGCAGCTAAGTCCAAAACAAGAATAAAGTTTTGTGTTGCTCTTGACAAAAAAGAGAAACCTGAGACAGTTCAAAGGAATGGATGTTGAACTGGCCATTTTTCTCTTCAGCACAATCTCTGTTATCCAGACAATTGCTGTCAGGGAAACTAGTACAGCCCCACTAACTAGATCTAACACCTCATTTCTGTTTCAGTTCCTCAGAAGCAGGCTGTGCAGAGCCGTGCAGGCCTGACCTCGATACAGTTAGTTTGTTATGTGTGCCTTTATAGAGCTAACAGGGCTAACATTATGCATGCTGCTATGCATACTACTAATGTTATAAGCTGTGTGTTATGCTAACCACGACCACACAGATCAGTCTGCTGAGAAATTATGATTCATGGACTTCGATTTAGTGTAGTTTGCTGTCTTCTGTATTCTGTGCTGTAAATATACAGAGAGCAGTTTTAGCTAACACAACATATGGGGGAAAGAGAGCTCTATCACCTATCAGCTCTATTTATGATGCTCATTTGCACCAACCTTAATTGGTTGATGTGGCCTGTTTTGATTATAGCAAACTTATTTTAGTGGCCTTCATGGTAATAATCTGTCTCACAAGCTCCAGGGTGTAATACACACTGATTCCCAGCCAGCACTGGCTCATTTTTAGCTGTGTTGCATTTAGCACCATGTTTTTGGTAATTGTTTTTAAAGTGGGGACTGAGGCGTGTTTAGTCTTAGTTTAGGTTTAAAGTGAATATATACCTTCAGTTCCTTCAATGCATGCTGGGATAGGCTGCAGTGGTTTGCACTGTCACAACTTCACATCCAAAGGCGTGTGTTGGTTTCCTCCCGCAGTCCAAAGACACGCAGCTTAAATGAATAAGAAGCCCTCAGTTGGCCACAGGTAAGAATGTGTGTGAGTGTGTTTCCCTGTGCGTTAGCCCTGTGATGGACTGGTGACTTGCTCAGGGCTTTGCCTTCTGCCCAGTGCATGCTGGGATAGGCGCCATTCCCCCTTGAGACCCTCAACGAGGATGGAAGATGGATATTTATCTTGAATCCAATAAATCACTCTGCAAACACAGCCAACAGTGGTGTGACAGCGCTCCAACTTGTCGTGAAATCACAGACCGGGGCAGCATGTTCACATGAGTCTCACTTCCCCTTGCACCAGCTTTCACTGTTGACAGCGAAAGCGCGAGCAAGAAAGCAAGCAAGAAGTTTCTTTGTCAGGAACTCCCATTTTATTTCAAACTGACTTCACCATGCCTTAAATCACCATCATTATGAGTGAGGATGACATTTTAGCATTTCTCTACATACATTGTTTATTACACAAGAATGGTTACATCTGAGTTCTATATATGAAAATCAGTATCAGAAGTGCTCACTCAGGAATGGACCCTCACTAAGGCCCCTGCATTCATCATATAATTTAAGAGGCATAAATAAATAAATCCATATGGGGCATACACAGTAACTGTAAAATTAACTAGAAAACTATTAGTTTTGCTTCCTCTCTCTCTTCCTCTTTCTCATTTTCAGGAATTTCAATATTCAGAATCAAATTTTCCCAGCAGCTACTACCCTCAGTAGTTTCTGAAAACTAATTATCTCTAATGTGACAACTAACTAACATTTTCCAGTCATCAGCATTGCTGTATGCCCATTTCTTTTAATCCATTTCATCTCAACCATGGATTCGTGATACCACCAATCAGTAGTAAAGCAGGGGACATTTCAATTGATGTGATCACCCTGTTTTCTAAATGAGTGTAGTTCCAAAACGAGAGATTCAGCATCTTTTAAGTGACGCCCAGACAAAATGACTGATTGCACAAAATTAAAACCAATTACAGCAATTACTTGCTGTAATTGCTGTAAAAACAATTACTTTCAAAGGTTAGGTGGATGCTTTTGTGGCTTACAAAATAATGTAACATGTTCAGGCTGGATATAGCCTTTATATTTTAGGGGTTCGATTCATTAAAAGAAAAGTTGTATGTGCATGAATTTTACACTGAAATCTGATAGAGGAACAAGCCTTCATGGTTGGAAGATGACTCATTTGAAAGGCTGTGGGGCCCTGACTGGTCTGCAGACATGTCTACCCATTGATTCAAGAGCATTTTTGTTTGTTTAATGCCAAGGTTTAAGAGCAGTTTAATTCCTGTGTCTGTATTCACTGTGGTTGAAGCATGGATTAGTGGATTAGTTTAGACTCAGACCTCTCAATGTAGTTCATTCTGTTCAGGGCGGTGCCTGTTTCTTCATTATATTGACAGATTTGGGAGATGACCTGCAGATGGAGGAAAAATGTCTTCCAACAGGGGAAGTGTGATAAGCTGGACTTTTCCAAGGACTACTGATTAGTTTGGAGGTGAGTTCTTCAAACTTTGCACAGACTGGAAAACAGATCGTCACGTCAAACAAAACCTGTTCCCATAACGTCTCTAGCCTTAGCTCCTGTCACCGGTGGGATGCGGTTTCCAAACAGCAGCATCAACTTGGTCTCCAGATCACCATTAGAGCGTCCTCGGGAAAGCTGGCCTACTTAGGCCTGTCAGCCTGAGTGCAGAGAGGATGCAGCGATCTGAGGAGAGGCCAATCAGGAGCCCGGTCGCAAACAACGCTTCACATGAGGCACTTCGCTGGTTTAGCGGGTGGATGGCCGCTGGATTGATGGGGATTGGCATGAATAATTTAGCCCTGCATTAAACTGGAAGGAAATGGTGACTCATGGAAGGGGAAAACTTGAAATGCTAAGTGGTTTAGAGACTGTGGCCTTGTCTCAAGTTGGGGTCTGCCTGGCTTTCACTGAAACAGAGCTTCCACTTAACTCTTTGTAGAGTAGATAAGACTATGGATTACATAAGATACTCTATATATAGAACAAAAAAAATCCAGCCAGTGGTTAACATGAGGACCCCTCCATAATATGATTTCCAGCAACTGGACATCTGGCTAAGCAGATGCTTACTACTGTATTGCTCATCTCTCTTTCTCTCTCTTACAATCCCCTCCCCTCTCTTTGTGTGTGTGTTATAGATTAGGCCAGTGCCAAATGGGAAGGCACTATAGTGCAGTACACACATGTCCTAGATCCAGCCATTGATAGCTGGTAAGCAGCCTGTCAGCACAGGTCTGGAACCAAAAGGGAAAAAAAAGCCAGCAGTGCATGTCAGATATCTACCCTGTGTAACTATACAACATGCTGGAAGCTCAGTGCATAGCGGCGCACTCTATAAATAGATCTCCCCTGCAGCTTTGGAGTCAAGAGTAGAGTTAGTATGTGCATTAGTAGGCTGGCATGCAAGTTGAATGAGCAGAGGTTGGCAAAGAGGGAGAGAGAAAGGGGGGGAAAAAAGCTATGAAAACAACCAGCTACTGAGTACGTCACTGCTCCAACAGCTGGGATAGCCTCTGTATTCACTCCTGCAGTTTTGGATTTTGAAGTGAATGATTATGGACTATAGGAAGTGAAGCACTGAGGCAGGTCAGGTGCTGACTCATGTAAATTTCAGCCGGTTATCAGCTTTGGAGCCAGTTGTGTACGGAGTGCACTCACAGATCCTGCACATGGTTTCTTAATATACATCAGTGATGAGCATTTCAGTGGCTGCATCTGGCCCTGATCCACTAATACCCTGCCCACATGTCAGTCCCCCCCATATGTGTGTGGAGACAAAGCCAAAACCATTTTGTTGAATTTCATTTCTCGAATGTTACTAAAAATCAAACATGCATGTATTTGGCATTGTTGAAATGACAAATTTCTCACTGGACTTGAAAGTGTCCTTGTTGATGACACAAATAAGTATCTCTTACCTTATGGCTTGTTTAAACAAAACCTAGAAGGACGTTTGGAATTTTTGCTTATTAACCCTATAAAACTCCTTTTCAAGAATATAATGGAAAAAATATCAAAAATATCACTACCATTTTTGTACTTATAATTTTTACATATTTTAAAAATATTTTTCTTACTTATTTTTCATATTGTAGG
>OMLF01010443.1:0-14077 GCA_900302615.1 Holocentrus rufus
AGAGACAAGCTCTGCAAAAAACAACTAGAGCAGAAGACAACCAAGACCCACGCAGCAGACAAGGTGAGTTTTGCTTTGTGTGCTGACATGTTTTAATCATCTGGTCAGATGTGCCGAGCGAGGTTTCCAAAATTGCTCTACTTTGCACTCCATGTTACACAACTTTCATCAGTGCAGCCCTCAAAGCATATTAATGGTTATTGTTAAGGTGAGGACGGTACATGTACCCTCACTGCGAAATAATACCAAAGTGCTGTCAGAAAATATTGGTAGCCAATCTCTGGCGGCTTTACAATAAATAGCAGGCAGGAACAAGACCCATACAGATTTCATTTTGCTCTGGGGAAGAGTGAACCACAATCAAAATGTTATGTAGTTCCTGGGAAAGCTGCATTGTTATCAGAATGTCAATCACTATGTTCTGTTGAGTACATGCTCAGAAATTTGCCCTGCTGGATGGGAAAAAAAAGTGAAATATAATTTTTTCAGAAGCACTACAGTTTATTCCGTCCACAGAATGGAAACACATTTAACCCCTGCTGAAATGATGAAAATCTTTTGAAATCTGAAATCATGTCTCTATCTCTCTTCAGTCAAAATAAAACAGATAATTAAAATCACCATTGTTAGTCTTACATGCAAAGTAAAGACTATAATTAAACTAGATACATACTTTTCTACATAGTTTCATATTTTTAGATTAGATTAGATTAGATTCAACTTTACTGTCATTGCACAAAGTCAAGTACTAAGACAACAAAATACAGTTTTGTATCTAACCAGAAGTGCAAAGAGGAAGTAGAATCCTCGCACGTGTGTTTATGTTTGTGTCTCTTTTTGTGTGTATGTATGTGCGCGTGTGTGTGTGTTTTGCAATGCCAGCACCCATCTACCATGAGGGAGTCGGCGGGCACCTGTGAGCACGAGCTCGTCTCTAGTTCTCTGACCATGGCCACTGTCCCGTTATTGGTCCTCACTAGAAGGCGGAGCCAGAGTCTGACCAATGGGATGTCAGCCGCCGGGCAAGAGAAAGGCAGCATCAGCAGTAGGCTGAGCAGCCACAAGAGTGACTCTGCCAACTCGCTGAGTGTCGGAAGGATCCACCCTTCTGACCCAAAGCCTCCTCAGGGTGTCCCACGCATCATCGTCATCAGTCCTACATCTGAGAGCAGCCTGACCAATCAGGAGAGCGTCTACTTGGAGGAAACATCTGGGGTGACAGGAACATCTGGGGCGACAGGGAACAATGTTGTGGTCGGCCTAAACCACTCATCAGAAGTCCTGGAGACAGAGCAGATGCTCCCTTCTTGACCAGCAGGGCCAGTTTGCTGAACTCTGATTGGTCCTCTATCCATTGTAATGAAAAAATGAAACTTGATTAATCTCAATCTACACCATCCTGAGTGTTCCAGATCATCGCAAAACCCTCCAATTCTAACTGTTCATTTGGTATTTGGTGTGCTTTACATCTGCCTTTGGCCTTGCTGTTTCAACCTGAGGAACACAACTTTCTCCCCCTTTTTTCTCACAGATGACATTACAACTTGTTACTCTTAAAGGACAGGATGCTTTCTTATAAACCTGCTGCTGTGCACAGTCTGACACTCCTGAATTTCCATTGCATGCTGTTGCTGGACAACCTGGTTCTTAGATGTGTTTCTGAAGCCATGGGTGTACCACCCCCCCAAAAAATGAATTGCTGGCATATTTCTGTTAGGCCCCCAAATGACAAGAACAACAATATGTTTTCATGAGCTTGAGGCTAGGAGAGATGACATTTGTAGTTTGGGTTCCAGGCTGAGGCAGTTTATGAAATTGTGATGTGCAGTCTAGTTGAAATTATTATATAATTCAGTTCAAAGACCTCAGAGAGTCTCTGCTGGGAACAGAGGAGAATACATTTGCATTTTAAGGTGGTTAGCCAGTTCTGTCTTCTCCTTAAAAGTAAAAGTTGTGAGGGAAGCGTCAAAATGGCAGCGTGTGAAAACATTTGATATCGCACAAAGAATCAAGAACATTAATGATGTGGCTGCTGTGGAAACTGGAAAGGATCAAATGGAGTCATATGCAGTGGATTTGTCAGTCTTTCCATCTTACTGAGTCTGAACTAATATTACATAGAGGGAACTGAAGTAAGGACTCAAAGGAAGATGTGGAAGTTGAGAGCTGTAGGTTGTGAAGATGTACTTAATGTATATATGGAATGCTTGTATGCATGGTAGTAGCTCTTCTAGATAATGTGGACCTCTCTTGCTGAAACACTGGTGTAATGAAAGGGACAAAGGCAGGAGACAGATCATGCTGTTCATGCTGGTTTGACAGGATTGAAGTGAGGGACAGACCAGCATGCAATATGAGGCAGTTTTTCCTCGAACGATTTTCTGGGAGAAAGTTATTACGAAATATAGACAATAGAGGATAACTAAAATAAAAATGACTTCTTCTTCAACTTCTTACTACTACAACTACTACTACTACTACTACTCCTCTGTCTGAAGTTGTACAGTTGAATATAAACCAAAGCCAAACTGCCTGTCCAATCCCACTGTGTCGCATGTTTGTGCAAGATACTGTTGAACAGCAGGACCAAAAACATGTATTCATGAAGATATGACACTTATGTGCTGCTCGTAGTCTTACTTACAGTTAAAAAGTTTCTTCATTATCTCTCCAGTGGCTTTTATATATCTTGCTCATTTTGTGGAAAATGTGCTTTGTACCGAATGCTCAACTTTCCCCTCAGACTGTATTCATACAAAAACTCTAAATGATGATCTCCACCAAAGTTGGTAGAGATCCAAGCATCCCTTTGGAAGTTATGCCACTGTGTGACGAATGGACGAAAGAATACACACTGATTCACAGTCCAGTTGAGCACATTGTTTGATTGCATGGTCGCATCATCAGTGACGTGGTTGTGCTAACAGAGATTTACCAAAGATAGTTTTTCGAAGAATATTCAGGTTACTCACAGACTCTTTGCTCGTGCAGTCGGAATAATCCATCCAAGTGTTTGCTCATTACAAGTTTGTGTTGCTGCCAGTTTCTTGTGTTTTGACCATAAATGTTTCAAACTGTTATCAGTTGTTGTTAGTTTGCTAGTGGAGACAGCCAGACAGTCACCATACTTTATGTCATGGCAGGCAGAATTGATTTCTAGATTTGGTTCACTGCTGATCTAAAATACGTGGTTGGGGTGGAAATCTATGAGCGGAGGAATCAATGAGCAATTTTGCAGCCAGCTGGCATCTTTATTCCTGCTCACTGTAGCTCCACCTCGCTGTGTCTATTGATACAGTGTAGAAAGAGTTGTGACCTGAAAAAAATGCAGTCATAACACTGAATGATTCTTATTGTTTTTTATAGCTTTTTCTTCCTCTTTCTGTATCCTCCAGTGTTTTCAGAGGTGCTGTTTTTGCTTTGACTGTTGGCAATTTTTTTTTTTTTTACCGGCTAATTCAGATTGTGATCAATACCTCTGATATGATGCCTCATTTGAGATTGAACTCATAATTTCATACTTTATGCTTCTGCTGTAGTACTGAGACAACCATGAACATTATGGGACAATATCTTATCAGAAAAAGATCAAAAGAGAGTACAATATCTTAAAAGGTGAGGAAATGTTGATCAGCACTTTTCGTGCTGGTTCTTATGCTCATGAGGTGGATTGAATCCAGTATTCTGACCCTGTTTCATCAATCTGCTTTGAGAGCAGACATCATCATCCTGATGTTATAATCCAACAGCAGGGCAGTGTTATTTTTAACTCCAAGTCCCATCAAGTCTCTGCTGGTCTTTAGTCATTATGTATGCTGATGTTGATTGAGTTGGGTAAAGCTACAGTCCACCATCTAACAAATATTTCAGTGGCAGTCCTCGTGTACTAGAAGATACTTGAATATCTTGATAACATTTCCCCAAGCAGCATTGCACCAAACCACCACCTCAGCCCCACCATCAACTACCATGAACCAAAAAACTGTTGGCTGCCCATGCAAAATCTATTTGCAAATAAAAACTTGCACTTTAAAATCAAAGCTTAAAGCTAATGTTTATATATATAGATAGTATTGGGTTTGTACTACGTCCCACTAGTGATTAGAGGAAAAAGGCTAATTCAGACTGATGAAACTGCATATTTCTTTTTGAATATTTGATTTTTTTATCTTCTTTTTGTTGTTCAACCCATTCTTTTTCATCGTATTAAGGTATGCTCCTGTTTTTCAGGGTTTTTGGATGGCATAAGGATGCACATATTGCAAAACCGTGGTTATAAAATCTGAAACTGAAGTGGAACGTACTGTAACCTTGACAGTTGGTGTTGCTGTCTTTGGGCAGTGACTGCCATATGGACGGCCAGCGGACAGGAAAAACCTTCACGTTTCGCAGAGAAGGTCACTTCATGATTGGTTATTATGTTTTATCACATGAAGTACTGTATGTATGTATTATGAATATAGAATTAAATGTTGAATTACACAGAATATTTTGACAAGTAAAAGAAAATGTGGAATGTGGGATGATATATGAGATCTAGACTGTGATCTGGATTCACAACGTCACAAGTAGAGTGTAGCCTCGCCTTTGACACAATTCACCACTCTTCCTCCTCATTGCACCCACAGTCCTCCCTCAACGCCTTTGCCATTGCCTTGTACTATGTCCTAGATTGTACCCCACTAACAGATACTGTTATATCATCCTCAACAATGTGAATTTCCTGTGATGTCCCTCAATACTGATAAATAAAAAAAAACACAATTTGATCTGGAAACATATCCATGTGTGACAGTTTTGTCCATTGGTTTGATGATCATTGCATTTGCAGTGTAATCCAAGGAGATGATTTTCAAACCAACACCAGCAGACCTCTACACATCTGTAGAGCAGGTAGTCACGTATAAATACCTTAGGCTTTACATAGACAGGTGGCTGTGTGAGAGTCTGTGATCCTGGAGACATCACAGACTCAGGTTTTGGAGTGAACCAGTAAAAACTGCTTTTCATATAGAGGTTATGCTGCGGGATCACTGCCTGGTTTGGGAACCGAGCAAAATCCCACAGTTCACATATTTTACATTTCATCCACACTGCCATGAAGGTCGTCAGTGCCAACATCAGAGCCATCTCTCTTCAGGAGGTATTTTAACAACCTGCTTGTAGACGAGCTGAGAAAATCACAGCAGGCTGCGCTCATGGTGCAAACCGAACAGAAATACAAACTCTTTTGTTCTTCAAAAGCTATTGATGTGAATCTATAATCTCCCCTCACGATTTACACCTGCACAGTATGTTTCCCTCCTAATTAAATTTGATGATGCATTATACCAAATTACTGAGGTTCAATTGAAGTGTGGACTGTTGAGACTGAACTGACAGAAAACATTGGCAGAAGCGCAAAATTTGATGGTTTGATGTTTCTCATTTCGATCAAAACTATCTGCTTATTCCAGGTTTTTGTCAGTTGAGTAATATGTTTAACACTATCCTTTGTTGGTGAGAGAGTAGTTACACCTTTGATCAACGAATCAAAATGATCCACTGACAGATTTTCATGTCCAATTTAAAGCCTTTTACTGATTGCATGCCTCTAGCTTCACTGACAAGACTCACTTGTGTCCATGCACTGCTGCATACACATGCTTGTGTGTGTGTGAGTGTGTGATTCCAAACATCTTGTCCGAGCCTGAGCACCTGACCTAAAGGTTAAGACAAGAACGTTGTGGTTTGTATGCACATGTATCTGGTATCTCTGTGCCACACAGCAGCTGGTTAAAATGTTGTTTTGAGTGGTGTGACTGTCCAAACCGGGGGGAAAATTGACCAAAATGAGAGGCATTAATGCCTAACACCATCTGTTACTGGAGGTTGAGGATTAAATGAAGTGGTTGTGTACAATTTTGGCTCACGGCAACTAAAAACAGGATGCCTCCTCCTGGTATTCATACACAGCCTTTAGAACCAATGGGCCATGCAGACGGTTACATTAATTGTAATGACTTTAATTGGCCAGTAGGGGTCATTAGTGAATCATTTTCCACCCTGAATAACTGTATAAGGGTGCAGCTGGCACATAGGCCAAGTGCGCATTTGTTCTTTCTGAAAGGGAAGCAGGCAGGCACTTTAATTCAGAGGCATCTTTTCAGGAATGTTAATTGTAATAGATAGAAAGAGGGAAAGAAAGAAGCAATATATCAAATGGTATAAAGCCATTTAAAACCACATGAAAAGTTCCCGAGGTGCACCTGTCACCCCGGCTCTAGACACTTTGATTTGGTATTTGATCAGAGCTTTCACAACATTATTTTCTGAGCAAGATGACAACGTTCGCTTCAGACTGAATATTTCAACAGTGACATGATGTTTTAGCCTGAGCAGAAAGAGCAGTCCCATACTTGTGTCCCATGAAAAAAAAAAACTAATTGATGCTAAAGTGAGTTGCTGTTATGACACAATGAGAATGACTTGGTGCATTGTCCCAACTGAAAAGATGAAGGGGCCTCTGATTTTTCTTAGTCAGTTCCTCACTGTACGAATGGCATTGATCCTCACCGTGTATGTGTGTGTGTGTGTGTGCGCGCGCGCGCGTGTGTGTGTGTGAGAGAGAGAGAGAGAGAAACTAAGGTTTTTTTTTTGCCCAACTCAAACTTAGCCAGCATAACCAGTCTTTGATGGAAGTGTTTATTGGGCCATGTCCACAACACACACACACACACACACACACACAAAACCAACATCCATCCCAGTGTCCTTTTGAACTCAATTTTCACACTACACCATAAAAGGAACAAAAATATTCCCTTTCCTTCAGAAGTTAGTAAAATCTTTTTGATATCAGACCCAACCAAAAACTGGTCACTTTTAAGTCACTGTTGAGTAGGTGACTACAACATATTAGAAACATTTTTCAGTGGTTTTTCGTTAAGTTGTCCTCTCCTCATCAAAATAATTGCCAGAATCAGGTGGGTTTACACAACAAAACGTCTTGGGAACCCAGAGAAATCAATTTCACGCTGCGTTGAACCGACAGTGTTGTCGCTCTCTGGTCATTATCATAATCGCGGACCTCAGGGCTGAACTGGTGGCGGACGTCAACCAAACGGAAACGAGCCGGGACACCGGACACAACGGGAACTGCGCGGTCAAACCGGTGAGTTGTAAACAGCAGCCTCCTCCCCCCCCACCGGAGAAAATAATTGACAAGCACGACGGAGCCGCGCTCTCCTCTGCCAGAAAACGTGTGTAGGTTTGAAGTGGTAATCCGCGAGCTCCTCGTTTGTGTTTTGGCAACATCTTCAGTCATTAATTGGTCCCTGCGTCACAGTGTGGCCAATACTGTGACATTTTGGGATACTCTTTTGAAGTCTGAGTTTCTGTAGGTGATCTGTCATCATGCTAGCTACCGAGTTTTGTTCTGTTTATGCTCTGCTACCAACACCATCAATAATAATAATAATAATAATAACAACACCATCAATATTGGTGGAGATATTGGGCTAAAAATGAGTATTTTAGCCTCTAGATTTTTTTTTTTAATTATCAGTGATTCCGACCAATTTAAGAAATGGATTGCATCAGTATTTTGCATTGGTCAGTACTTAGTTTCCTGCTTGGTATCAGTATTGGTGCTGGAAAGGTGATATTGGGTATAGCTTGGTGTGTTGGAGGTAGAGAATAATTTCTATCAGGTAAAACTGGGTGTTTTCATAGTTTGTTGCTGCGGTCAGAAAAATGAGTGGGTTGTAAATGAAGGTTAAAGTGATGTAAGATAAAGCAGAATAAGGAGATAGTGGTAGAGAGGAGAGAGAGAGACAGAGAGAGAGAGAGAGAGAAAGAGATATGTGTTGTAGGGGGTGGGGAGTATTGATGTTTGCTCAGTGCCCGGTCTGTGGTGAAAGGAGCAGATGCTTTGATCTCCCCTTGAGACCCTGCTGATACCAAAGCGCTGTCCTAGCTCACAGACACGAGGGGCTGGGATGGCAGTGTAGGGAAAACGCACGTACACACACACACACACACACACACAGCCAGATACACTGTGACACTCGTTTAAACACTGTTCACTGGCTAAATACTGTTCAACATGACAGTGGGTTGAGGCAGAGATGATTTTGATGAATTTGTCTCTCATCCATAGACAGCTTTGTCCTCTGCCTGTATGTCTTTCACTGTCATCTTATGTGCCCTCCTTGACCTCTCTCTCTCTCGCTCTTTTCTCCTCTTTTTTTTTGCTTCTGTCTTTTTGGGTCTCCCTCTCCTTCTTGCTCTCAGTGTTTATCCTTCCCCCTCTTTCTGCGGTCAACACAGAACAGCTGCCTTGCACTAGAGAGGAAGGAAGTAAAGTATTGTTTGAAAAGGCACAGAAGTCTACTCAATGCTTCAAATATGTGGTGTTTGTTGCGTGTGTGTGAGTGTGTGTGTGTGTGTTCTTCTCGGTCTTGTCTACGTTTATGTGTGTTTACGAAAAAGTGGTAGGAAAATTCAGAAATCATGCATAATTGATTTTCCTATAAAGTCCATGTTACACCACTGAAGTTGATATAATGAATGTGCTCTGAATGATCCGTGTCCGTGACCCATCATTCAAGAAGCCAACAGGCATTATGAAATGAATATGTTGTACCTTAAGCGTGGCTATGATACATACAGCCCAAGTTGTGGAGGAAATCTGCTACAGGAGATATGCATCAAAGGGAAAACATTATTTGGCAGTGTTGCCGTGGTTTAAAAGCCAGTTCTGAAGAAATAAATTGTAGCCCCAGCACTAGAAAACAAACTTGGGATTTGAGAGGCTTCCTTATTTTGATTGGAAAAGCTTTTCATTCCGTGCCTTGGGTTTTTAATCTATTACTGTGGGGGTGAAAGGTGAAGAGAAACAGCCGATCAGGGGATAGATTGTCTCTTTGAAGTGTGTATACTTCCCAGTGGCAACATAATACTTAGCTTCTTAGCTGCCTCCCTCTAGTTGACCCAGACTTGACCCAAACATTAAGTAATTGTGTGTGCATCTGTGGTGTGTGTGTGTCTGTACTTGTGTGTGGCAAATACAGTACGCGTGCATGTTTCCGTGTAGCCCCCCCATCATTAAGGCCTGGTCTATCTGTCTCCCTGTGTGTGTGTGTGTGTGTCTGTCTATCTCTGTCTGTCTGGTTGGCCAGTGAGTGGGGAGGAATACTTTCCACTGTGGAAGAGAGCGGTTATAAACAGTGGCTGAGCTCAGAGGGGAGGTCCAGGGGCAGTTCAGCTAAAGGATTTGATAGTGGCCTCGTCTCCTGACACCGGGGATGCTGTCAGTATTTCCATGGCCTGGAAGAAAATGTGACTTAATGGATCTTACTAATAAGGTGTGAGCTTGTGGAGAATGTGCATTTTACTGCGGCTGGTTACCCTGGAGTAAGACATTCACAACCTAGCAGAGAGTTAAATACCTGCGTAAAATTAAGAAAATATCATATATTTACAGATATTTACAGATTTGATGCCACATATTTTGTGCTACTTGTCTATAAATAGTGCTAATTAGTAGGTAAGCTTGGATGGAGGATGGGTCTGCTTTCCTGAAATCAGGACATGATAAAAGTCGTTTTTGCCAACGATAAATATCAACGTTTGATTCTGTTTTTTTTTTCATATGTTTAACAATACATGCAATAATAGGGATTTTTTTTCTATAAGCAGTAGAACCCCCCCTGCAGAATCTCTGAGTAACTTCAAATAAACACAAACTATACTCTTGCATTGCAATTTTCTGACATTGAAACATCAAAAAAGTTCTACAGTTTCACCAGCAATGCAAGAGTGCAGTGGACAGGAGTTTATTTGAAGTTTTATACAAGATTTTAGCCTCTTTCTCTCTCATTGGCTTCTCCACAAAGACAAGAACAGGTGTGCAAAGGCCTCGTCTCAGCCGGAGTGTCTCCACCCTTCCCAATAGCACACATTCACATTGTGCCTAATAAACATTCATTTCACTAGTTTGGACTGAACGCCGCTGCCCGTGGTCTGGCAGACTAATTTCAATTCCATAATTTAAATCCCTGCATGGGAACCATTTTGCTGACAGTAATATTGTAAACCTAAGGAAACAAAAAGCTCTTGAGCTCCAGTACAGTATTGCACAGTGTTTACAGAGATAGGATGGGGGATTAGTCAGGCTTATATCAGTCTGGAGGGGTCAGACTGATTAAATTGCTGGCAGACAAATACTCATAAGTAAACAATGGTGTACATGTTGATGTGCCTGTGTGAGAGTTGTTATCTTGTTTGTGTGCCGGTTTGTGTTTGTATGTGTTGTGTGTGTGTGTGTTCTTGTTGTTGTGGAGATATGTTATTCCTGTGCCGGTGCTTTTGTGTGTTCCTGCTTACCTTATGTTGTTTGCGCTGGCATGCTGCCCGTTTTCTCCAGGTTACAGCAGAAATCATCCAGACAATCAAACTGTGGGAGACAGCTATGATTTTCCACTCTGGTTTCCACTTTGGTTTCCACCAAACAAAACTGTCCAGCCAAGGTCTTTTGAAATCAGGGATTTATCAGCCTGCCTTTTTATATTAGGATTCTCTGAGGCAGAGACATCCCACTTATATTATAAAATAATATCTTGCTTTGTAGTTTTCTTTTTTCATTGTAACTTTTAATTTCCCTTTAAGTTTAATTTAATGTTTACCCGTAATTTTAACCCTTATTTTCCCAAAGATGATTTGTAGATTATTCATGCTCTTTTTCAGCAGCTCCTGTGTCTCAGCTGTCCAATAGAAACAACATATGTTTTCAGGCTCATCATGTTTGGCTCATGAATTTTATTCTATGCCATCCTCCCTCTGTCTCATCTTTCATGATAAAGCAGAGATCTAATCTGAATAAAGTTTACTAATAGAAATATAGACTCAAATTATATTTTTGCAATAAACTGTCATTTTCATGTATGTTCAATAGTTTAATCAGTGATAGATCTGATTGGAAAAGATTGAAAGCTTGTTTAGAATTAATGTTATTCAGGCCTCAGCTGTTGCCCTTACATTTGACCCGAACCGAATAATTGATACACTTGTGTGTGTGTGTGTGAGTGAGTGTGTGTGAGTGAGTGAGTGTGGAGTGGGGGCAGAGTTGGGGGGCGGGGTGTCCTCTTTTGTTCACGTGGATGATGCATTAAATGTCACTTAGAGGGGCAGATTATGGTAGTTTTAGGGGATGGGGCTGAAGTGAGTGTGTGTGTGCATGTGTGTGTGTGTATGTGTGTGTGTGTGTGTGTTTGGCTGGGGGCGGCTAAGCTCTGATCATTAAGCACATGGAGAAGTGAGCATATGGGGACTGGAATAGACCTTTGGACAGAACAAAGGATATTTGACTGGCAGGGTGTCTGAGGCTTCGTGCTATAACTAACTCTCCATTGTTAGTATTTGATATCATTATCCCATGGGCTGCAAATCTCCATTGTTCTCTATGTTGCTGTTCTTGGCTATTTGCTGTTGTTGAGTACATAACCAATTGATTAAACGTTTAAAGGCAGTGCTATAGACTGTTGGACCCATAGCGGGGGCCCATATTTTAGAAATGATCTCATTCTGAGAGTCATAACGAGTCCTCTTGTCATATGTGTGAACCCACTACACATTGGTACATGACCCATTTTCTGCTTCAAGAAATGTTATTTTGCTTTTTATGTGTGCAGCCCTTTGTTGTTGTGGGGACTCTTGGTTGCAGCATGGAAGTTGGTGTCTTTTTTATTTAGTGTTTTTTATCATGTGGACAACTCTTTCAAACCCCGTCTTTGGAGAAAAACCACAGTCATTAAATTTAGTGCAGAGGACTACACATCTTTGGTCCCTTGCTTCTTGTAAAGCTGACAGGCAAGGCAAGGCAAGACAACTTTATTTATGTAGCACATTTTGTTCGCTGGGGTAATACAATATGCTGTCCATAAAAAAGCATAAAGTGCATTCAACAGAGAGTAAAACAATCATGTAAAAAATAAAAGTCATGAAAGGCAAGACAATTATTTAAAAGAGAGTACAGGAATAAAATCATGAGGGCTAAAATGCACAGAAGAGACAGTGGCATACATGGAACATAAAATCAAAGATATAAATAAAGATTGATTGGAGGACATAAAAGATTATTACTCGTAGGCAGTGAAAAACATTAGTATTGAGCCTGGATATAAAACTGGCCAAACTTGGGGCATGACTGAAATCTTCTGGGAGTTTTTTCCCCCAGTTATATGTAGTACTTTAACGGCGTGATACCCATGAACATGTTCTGCTCTGACTCTGTGAACAGTCAGTCGACCTGTCCCAGATGGGTTCTTGAGGGTTCATGTGATATCAGCAGGTCAGAAATGCATTTTGGCCCCAAGCCATTACATCCTTTGCAAAAGTATTTTAAAGTCAGCTCTCTGGCACATTGGAAGTCCGTACAATGGCCTGAGAACTGGTGTAATATGATCATGTTTCTTCATTTTTGCATGTACTTTAGCAGCAGCACTGTGAATGTGCTGGAGCGGTCAGAGAGTTCTAGTAGGGTAAAGGACCTTTACAGCACTTCAGCCAAGTTTAGATAGATGCGTGGGTAAGCTTTTCTAGCTCCTCTAACCCTTGCTTCATTTAAATGATAATATGCAGGCTTTGTTGATAAATTGATGTGATAGTTGATATTTAGATCACTGGTCTTAAGATTGCACTTTCTGTAGCAAAGCTCTCAGGTCTTGCTTTTGGTCTGCAGAGGAAGGGATTCAACTGATTCTGTATCTGTACCAAACATAATTATCTCTGTTGTCCTTGTTTAGTTGCAAGAAGTTCTGGCTCATCCGATCACTGATTTGTGTAATAGACTGACAGACTGAGTCAATATGACCGTGGCCATCAGATGAAGGGGTTTTGTAAATTTGGGTGTCGACTGCATAATAAAGGCAATTCTGTTCTATGTTAAAATCTTGCTTAAGGCTAGCATGTGAAGGCTGAATTAAAGGGGGCTGAGGATGGGCCCTTGGGAACACCATATGTCGACATGTTAACGTTTTTTTTTTAGAGAAAAAGTTGCCAGTGGAATCATAGTAATGCCCATCCTGCACATATCAGTAGAAAAAGAATTGATATTTTGCCAGTCAGCATTCAGGCAAATGTAATCAATAATTATAAGTGTGTCAGTACTGTAATGGGGATGAAATCCTGATTGGAGCGTCAAAGTGGTTGTCAGAGGTCAGGAAGGAGCAACGTTTCTGATGGACGACCTTTTCAATTTTTTTTACCTACCAAGAAAAGATTTAGTGCAGATATGGGTCTGTAATTATTAGGAACAGACACATCCAGGGTGCTGTGTTTCAATACGGGTTTAATTACTGTGGTTTATAAAACCTCTGGAAAGATGCCAGATAGGGATTATTCAAGTCGGGGTCGGTTTACACAGCAATATGTTTGGCACATTGGGCATGTAAATTGTGGTTGCTCTCTTCTTTATGCTAAATGTATTGTTAACCAGGGGAATGCACATGAGTACATTGGCCTACAAAGCTGCGCCCTGTCACTTTCCCCATAACGCTCAAAGAGTCCTCTGAAGTTCAAAATGGTTGTCCCCAAGCTAAATTCAGTGGTGTTATTCTTTTGAAAAAAGAAAAGTACTGTGTGAAAACACGGCTTTTAGGACATGGGATTCACACCTGCACTTGCACTGGCAGGTTGAGCTCATTGAAGCCAATCTTGATCAAAATTTTGCTCAGAATTCTGCAGTATTTAAATTCTGCAGTGACTATAAGAGGATGCAACATTCCGTGTCCTCTTATGTAAACCTGGTAAAAGTTATTGGTCTGGAGGGAGGGTTTATCAGTCCCAAAAGAGCAGAAAGGACCTGGATAAATGCCCGTGCCTCCTGCAGTGTTGCTGTGATTCCACTACCTTGCAGTCTCTGTTTTATTTCCTTTCTTTGTTGAGATGTGATCGGAAACTCTGGAGAAATAAGTGTTTGAAGAGTTTTGTTTTATTTTTTTTTCATTCCATTATGTCTTGCCTCTCTGTATTGTCCTGATCACATACCTGATTCGGTCCTGCCTACTTCCTCCAGGGTCCAGGTTCAAGATCCCCC
>OMLF01010446.1:8008-20991 GCA_900302615.1 Holocentrus rufus
GTCTAGCCAACGTTTACACTCCTCCAAAACTCACACCACACCCAGCCGCCACAAACCCGCTACTTGAAATTTCCAAAAGAAAACAAGCCCCAATCATTTCTTCAACAACAATAACTCCAAATGCAGATGCTGCATTCTTGTCAGCCTACACTTGTTGACTGGAGGACATAAACCGAACGCATCGCAGTATGAAGAGGGACTTGCCATTCAACATCTGGTGGCTGCAGCCATCATGCATCTGGAATTTGGCCGTCGGGGGGCCAGTAGCCAGTGTTAATGTAGACCATCGCGCTTGACTACCAACATACCATTTCAAAATAGTTGTGTAACTATATAAGGGCCATGCCAAGTTATCATTGTGAAGCTTTGTGGTCTTGAGTGTCGCAAACGGCTCAGTTACCGTATCTGTGCAGCGAGTTACCAAATGACAGTTTTCCTTACAGTTGGACAAAACTGTCTGTCTACGATATGAGGGCAATGCAGTTATGATACAACACACAACATAGACAGATAGTTTCTTTCGAAAATAACAAACCATTGTAGATTTCTGACCCACGACAGGACCTCCGGACCGAGCCGGGCGACGTGCCACACCGCTGTTGCGCAGCTCGACACATCGTATCCAATCCAGCCATTGCTATTGCTCAATCCCCACAGCCCCAAACCAAACCATAACTAAAACAAATCACTGTACCCATAGGATTACTCGGACGTATGCTATATTCTAGTATCGTCTACAACATGTTGTCTGAAACAAATAGCCACTCCTTTAAGCCTTTCCAGACGTGCGTAATTGTGCGCTTGGTCCCCAAAATCCAAAGCGTGAGTCTGATTCGGCTTAAAATCCAACCCGCCGCGTCTCCTCACAAAAGCTGGTTTGGAAAAATGGAAACTTTCAAAGAAATAGAAAAAAAGAAAGAAATCTGGTTACCGCTCTCAGACCAAGAGAAAAAAGGCGCTCATCGTCGTCAGATTGGAGATCCCAGCTCACAGACCGACACACTGGGGCATATCAACCCATTGCTTAAAAAGGAGGCGCAACTCCGAAAAAGCAATCTCCCATAAACTCCTATACACCCCGTTCTCCACCCTTACCTTAATAGTTCCGTCCATTTTGCGCAATTTTCAGCGGACCCCGACAATATCCCAAACATGACACGCTCCTGAATTAATTCCAGCCCCCGGTATGTGGCGGAGAGAAAGAGACACTTTTACCGGATTGGGTTTTTTCTTTCCTCTAAATTTGGGAAGTGAAGTCACCGCTGTTGAGAGAAGGAAGCTGTGTGTCACCGTCCGAAAGCCCTGCCTTCAAAAAAGCAGGATACTGTCCCAGAGAGATAAGCAGGGAAAACAATTGAGTGTTCGCTCCGCTGTTATGTTTTTCTCCTCGGAAATATTTACAGGATGGCTGCCTGCGTTGTGCAGAACCATCGCTGTGTAGCCTGCTGTAGAATATTGTTGTATATTTTTTCTCTCCCAGTAATATCACAGATTATTGTCGAATGGCTTTGCTGTTTGTTCAATATATACAATATTTTGCCCAAAACTTAATTGGGATTGTCTGTAGTGCTGAGGCTTAGTTGTCGCAGGACACTCTTAGTCAGTTGTGTGATTCCATTATGTGTTACGGAGCGCACGCCTACACTGTAGACTTGCATCTGGCCATGCCTCCATCCTTCAGTAAACCAGCATATTTTCTGTTATATTGTGTTTTATACCGTGAAATCCACGCATCAAATAAAGTTTCGCTTTCAAAGCGGGCAGATGTTTTCCTCGAATGTGCTGACGATGGAGCTCTAAATCATTCAATTAAAAAAAAAGAAGAAAAAAAGAAAAAAAAGGAAGGAGAGAAACCTGAACTACCTAGGCAGGAATTGTTGCAACCTTGTCTTTTGTTATAGCTTTTCAAGCCTCTGTGAAGTTTTCCTGAGACACCATTAATAAAATCCAAGCATTCAGCTCCTAACCGCACCATAGTCTAAGGGTCTGTTCTACACGTGTGCGTCTGTTATTCAGCACAAGACTCAATGGATGATGAAATGCAGCCTATATCACCAAATTATACAGCGCACTTGAAAAAAGAAAGGAAGTCTGTTCTTAAAGTCTCAAATATAGGGTTGATTATACTTATTGTTTCCATTTACACAAGAAAACAGACAGACATGTTGTTTTGCACAGTTATATTAGTGTGATTAGTATGATTAGTATTAATATTTGTATTAGTATTAGTGTTAGTATTATTCAACAGATTGCCTTGCCCCATATCCCTCATGAGAACAGAACAAAAATCCCCCAACCCCCACCCCCACATAGGTATTTTTTTTTTCTTTTTGTCTACCGTACGAAATTGCCCTCATCAATTCAAGCACAATTTTAGCGCAGATGCTAGACATGGAGCCAGCTCTGAACGTGACCAGACCAACACACTGCAAAAAATGTCCATATTCGCAAGTTTTGGTCCCACATTTAGGTTTTAATATATATTTTTTTCAAACTTTCAAATCTGCCTGTGGGTTGACAGAATTCCATTTGTCTCCAATGCAGTTTTATTTGTTTCAGGGATTTTTGCATTTATTTATTTATTTTTAATTTCCTAAGAAACAAACATCATCTTGAGAAAGAGGCAGAAACATAACAGATCAGTCCACAAGAATCAAGAAAATTAGATTTAATTCAATAAAATTCTTGAAATATTGGGAGGAACTCATTTATCTCACCCCATTAGCCGTTTTCTTATTTGTTTTCAGAAAAACAAGAACTGAATACTCAATAGTAGATTAATTATAGTCACGATGGATATATGTTGGATATTTTTTACAGTGGAGGGGTTCTGCCTGGGGGAGCGGCCTCCGAGTGGCCAAACAGAAACTGCACCGCAACGACTGACAGCAGGGCCGGCCTGTCTGCTCTCTTCTTGGGGGTCTGGTGGGGCAAAGGGCCCCCCCTGGGACCACCACATCTGGATCCTGCTAGGGGTCAAGGCTTCTCCTGCCTGAGGCCAGTTTAGGCTCGTGTAATTAAGGGAGACACCTTGTTTAACTCTTTAGTGACTGGTTTGGTGCTTTTTTTTTTCTCTTATTCTGCATTCCAATGTCTGAGGTTTTCCTCCTTTTATTGTAGGCCGAGCAGAAATATAGTGGCAAATAAAAGAAGTGCTTGAATGTTGACCTCTATTTGGTGATCATCACAGAACATCAAAATCACTTATACAAATACATTTTACCTTAAAATACCATATCCTCATATAACTTACCTTAGTTTAAAGATTTATGTCAGCCTAAAAAGTTGGGCAAACTCCATTCATTAAATAAGAGGGTGAGTAAACTGAGTTCATATTGTTTCACCCTCCATTAGATTACTGAGGCCAAGGATAGCTGAAGCTGTCTATATTATGGAAATGCTGTAGTGACTAAGAAATATGACTGCATGTTTACAGATTGTTAGAGGATTAACATCCCCTCCATGCATGAGAAATCTTATTTGCTGTCTAACATGAGAATACTTGCCCAAAACCGTTGCTTAGATATAGGACTACAAAGTCTTAACCTCTGCAAATGAAATCTCTACACCCTCGACCATGACAATCATGAAGCTTATTGCAAGGACCGGGGGTCCAGGGCCTACCATGACCATAATGAATACAGTGGTAACAAACATTTTGGAAGGCCAATAAACAGATGCAAGTTGGTTTACACAGCGAACCACAGAACATCTGGCTTGACGCTGGAACTAGACAGCCAGACATTTCTTCCTTACACCACGAGCCAGTAGCTCCACTGTCTCTCCAGTGGGGCAAAAAGCCAGAGGTGGGCGGACACTATGCTGAGTTTGTGTTCAGCAGCCTTTCAATTGTTAGGCCACATCTCTCTTATTTAGCCTATATAACAGTGTAATACATTGGTATTCATAGGGTATTAATACATTGTTCAACCAGCTATCAAAATGTATTGAGTCTAGGCTTATACACTGCAAAAATATCCATCTTAACATGTCATTTAATCCTGATTCTTTAAGTCTTGCTGTTGTGGAGAGATTGTCTCCAAGATAAAATATTTTTTAACTAGCCATTATTTTCTTGACAACAGTGCAGTGCATTCTGTCTTGTTTACTTGTTGAAGTGAACTTGTATATGAAACATGTCAGGCCACAGGCAGAAATATCCCCATTAAAAAACTATTTTAATACTGATTATAAGATTGAATGATTTGTTGAGATGATCATTTTTTACAGTGTGGGTTGTATTTTTGAACATGAGTTTGCTGCTTCATTCCACTAGCATGCTCTGCCTATGAGGTGACTTTATTTGATCCCTCTTCAGGCTGGAATATGATGTATAGCCTTTTGAGGTTTGTGACAACCGTTTGGGGCAATGTTATTTTAACGAAGAAATAACCACAGTCGAGATCTGCCTGTTCATTAGACTGCAGAGTTGTAGTCAGCCCCTTCCTTCTCACAGGCAAAGACAGCCCAAGTCAAAATACTGAGGGCAAAAAGTGGAGTCTGCTGCACATATAAGCACGAACTGTCTGGCCCCTCGCTCTAGGCCATAATTAATTTGAGATTTATTTTTATTGGAGAGTTCCAGTCTCGCCTGGCCTTAACCAAACAAAACCAAATGCTAGAGCGTGGATTCGCTTGAATGAAGGAGAATATTTCTTTAAAATTTGTATTGAGGCGTGCCACATTCTGACCAATATTGTGTAAAACTTGCACGCAAAAACACAAGCTAGTTTTGAATCAGGGCGTGATAAAATAGAACCTTATTCGAATCAGAAAATGAGATTCTCCACATCTATATGGATATGCAGGCCCTGCAAAAATTAAAAGGTTACCCCAAAAAGCGCCTTCTTGTTCAAGTCCCATGAACTTCTGTTTCTCCCTCATTGACCTTCCTTCTTATTTAGGGAGCAGAAAGGCTCATTTCAAAGCATATTTTCTCCTAAAACATTCTTTGCTATTCAACTCTCCCCCAAACAAATCAGGAATTGTTCTTAGACCTGAAACGCCAACTCTTTCTGCAGTGGCACAAACGATGTGGCTGTATGAAAAGAGCTCTTATGCAAAGGGGAAATAAGTCTTCAAAACATTAGCAAGTCGCCCTTGGAAAAATACCTTGATTATGAAGATATTACCAATGGCTTGACTTTGCACAATGGCCCATTTTAATGAAGCAAAATCCAAGCAGTCAGCCTCAGTAGATTATTATGATGGATGTGAGCAAACACCAGCCACCCAAATGCACAACATACAAGTTATGTACACTTTGAACTTGACATCATCTGTGAGATATGATTTCATAGGTTTTTATTTATGAAAAAAAAAAATTGTGAATTCATGATTTCAGTGCCTCAGATATAACAAGTTGCAGGTATTCACGCTGGTATTCGCGCACCATGTGACGCGATACAGTTTTTAAACGTGAAAACCAGATGTGAGCTATTTGCTTTATTTACATTCTCCTGTGTGGCCGAGATACACGCAGGGGGAGAGAGAGAGAGAGAGAGAGAGAGAGAGAGATTCATGACGTCAAATATGATAATGAGCCATAACAGCAACATTTTGGAGTGAAGACAAAGAAATCAAATCGATCCTGACACCCCAGATAAACCACAGAGCCACATTTCAACGAATGACTGTACACAGTAAACTGACGTTTTCAACAGACATTATAATGGCAAAGGAAAATAACTTACTGGCAAGCTATAGCCTAAAAAGCAGGGGACCTATTTTCTATTTTAAGCTATAGGCATTAGACGTATAGGCTACACTGCAAAAATATCAACAAGTCATTTAATCAATTGAGTTTTGAAATATTATTTAAAAAAAAAAGAAAGAAAGAAAGAAAGAAAGAAAGAAAGAAAGAAAGAAAGAAAGAAAGTTTCTATGGCAACGTTCTTCCCCCGAATCAAGCCCCAGTTTCAAGATATTCAAAACATTTTTAATCTATTTAGCTTTAATGCGTGAGGCTGCATTGGAAACAACAGAAAGTATCTCCCTCCACTGCCATTTCTTTTTATTTATACATATTTTTTAAAGAAAATTAGTCTAAGACAATAAAGAAATAAACGACTAAGTGACTTGTTCATCTTATTTTTTTGCAGTGTGCCCATTGACTAATATGAACTAGTACAGCTAATAAACACATTTGTCAGCCTGAATTATAAAAGATGAGATAATCCCAGGTTGTCCCTCCAACATTACCTGATCGAAGAGACGGTGATGTCTTACCTTGACGTAAGACGACGTGTCAGGGACAGTTTGAAACATGTCTATTTGACAGGCAGGCCCAAGGGTGCACAGTACTGAATGGGCCCTGCGAGCAGAGCACAAAGAATTAATACAAAGATAGACCTACTCTCTGCAACCATTTGGCCTATAGTAGGCCTACACCCGCAGGTAAGTCTTATTAATCTATGTATGATAGGAAAACAAAACATGTGGTTTATTATTATTATCATTATTATTATTATTATTATTATTATTATTATTATTATAGCATTACATTTTTTATTTTTAGACGTTGCTGTTAGCATTATTTACCGGACGGAACAATATATACCGGATAATTATTTTAGCCAGATGCCTTCATCCACGAATTACCATGCCAAGTAGGTAAAATTTTGCCAAAATTTGGATTTCTGCTTTTTCCCCCTTTTCAGAATCACTCTTTCCTGTTAAAGTCAAGATATTGATCACTATTGATATTAGATAGGTGTGTATAGGCCTGCGCACATGCACAGAGTCCTTTCAGGTTTTGTGAACTTCCATACAGGGCACGCAGGGCAACCACTTCCCCAAAAATAAAGAGGAAGGTCACATTTGGTTCATGAGCCCATGGCTGGATACATCAAGGCTTGATTCACTCATATGTGCGTTTATTATGTATTCTGGGCAGAAGTATTACAGATGGGTGCGCTTTTATTACCGGTCTTCATGCATTAACAATACACATAGATGGAAATTACACCACTAAACTACTAGTAACATGGATGAATTACTCCAAGTCGCCCAATAGGAGCAGGGCAGCGAGCAGAGGGCCCCATCCCAACCCCCATCACATATTCCCCTTAAGCTTACCACATATTGAAGCACTTTTCGCTTTAATAAGTGCAGCTTACAAAGTCTAGGGTGAAAGGGCACTTCGAGGACGGTGTCTTTAGCCTTCCCTCCATGTGCAATTATTAAGAAGGCAACGGCATGGCATTCCAGATGATATTAGGACGTTAAACAAAAGCTGATATTGGTGTCTAAAGTAAATGAAGATTTTCACTTCTGTATAGGCAGAAATGCATTTTTGCTTAAAATATTTCAGCCATACAGACCACTTTTCCGCCTCCTTTTCAGGACAAAAGATACAACAGTGTAACTTTTTATATCACAGTGTACATTTTCAAAAGTGATGGGGGTAATTAGAGATGGATATTAAGTGATGGCCCTAGTTTGGAGTATACTATTCAAACTGCCTAGGGGAAATTCAACAGAGCAGTAAAACTGAAATGAAACAATCAAAAACACGGGGCGCCTTATACACGCAATCAGCGATTTAATTGGACCTCAATTTCTTTTTCTTTCTTTTTTTTCAGCACCATTTCATGTTTCTGCTGAAGTGTTTTGTGTATTGAATTCCTGCCTCGCCACCTCGCCCCACGATAAATTACCCAAGGAAGGGCGGCTTATATATGAACGTGGCACGGTTTAAATACTTGTAGGGGACCACTGTTTTTTTGTCTTCTCAGCTCCTGCAGGCAAACGTTGGGCTCGCCTCATAAAGTTTCCCAAATGCATCCAATTTCTAAGCGGTAAAAGAGCATAGGATTCCGCATCTGCAGCCAATTAGGCTGAGGAGGACTGGTGAATAACGGCGTGGACCTTCCTCCGAGACAGCCCCGTGGGCCGGGACCCCTCTAGTGTTACATTTTAAGCATCTTACCTTGCGGTTATCCATCATAAACGAGAGCCAACTGATTTCAGCTAATATGCATTGCATTTTTTCCCCTTCGCACTACCTAAACGACTATACTTCCCCTAAAGCAAGGTTGCAAAGTGAGCAGGCAAAACTTCGAGTGCAGCACGCTGTTTAAATAAATAAAGTGGTAAAACTTGACGAAATAAGCCGGTGCAATAAAGACACAAAGATTAATAAAATCCAGACTCTAATTTCTTTCTGCTGCAGCGCGCATTCCTAAACGTTCACACTTGCATGATCGACTGAGATGGGATCCAGTGCTTTTTTTTAATCATGTGGTTGAGTATCACTGGCCGACAATAAAACACGTGAAATGATTTAGTATTCTCCTGCATGTACATCATCACTATCCACTGTCGCAGTTCGCCTGAGTAAGACATGACAAGGCTAAACGCGCGTCTATTTTGTTATTTTTCTCACTCACCTGTCGTTATTGTGTCGGTCGTTTGTTCTTTCGATTGAATTATTCCTCCCTCCAAATTAAAAATAATTAGTCCCGTCTAAGCCAAGTCGTTTCCAATGATGATGACAGTGAGTTATTTTGAAAGGGGAGAAAAGGAGCGACGGGTGTATGAATGGAAATGTTACTGAGATGGGAAAAGCCACGACCAATGAGCAGCAAGAGAAAACCTCCCCTTGCCGTGTGAGGCCATTGAACCATGAAATAAGGGAAAAGCAGAGAGAGAAAGAGCGTCATAAATCTGCTTTAAAGTCCTTGGTGAGGAAAAACTTTCGTTAAAAATAATGTTTAAATGTTTTCGAGCTGTTTTCAATATTAATTAATAGCCCATTAATCATGATTAACACTTATACGACATCAGTGATATTTTAAATTACTTAACACTAATAATGCAGTGATGGAATAAATAAAGAGATGGCTAAAATATCGGTCAGCACAAACTACGCCACTATAAACAAAAAAAACATGCAGATGCAGGTATATTTCCCAGTTTTTGTTTTTTCACATAACAAGCTTTATTTTCATAACTTGAGTTTGATATCACTTTCCATGATGTATGCTATATGGACTTGTGTTATAAATCTTTTTGACAGGGTAAACTTAATTAAGCAAATAAAATAGTACCTAAGGTAAAGTTGGGTTTACCCTCCTCTGTATCCCTGGTTAACCCTAAGCTCCACCATGCATGACACCTGCTCGTTTTACGACATAACAGACAAAAAAAGAAAAACACTGTTTATTTCAAACCAGTAAAATAACAAGTCAACTTAGGGGACACTTAAAGGGGAAATATGATACAAATACAATCATGAAACATCCAAATGATGTGAGGCAACATCAGAAAAGTCACCTTACGTCGGTTATCACTGCCTAATTCCAAGCGCTTTTGCTTAAGGGAAATTTCCAGTTTAAAGTGTAAATCATTATCCCTTTAATTAATAATGAACAAACTCCAAATACCACTTCCAGGTTTTTTAACAGTGTTGTGTAACTGTATTATCACAGACAGCACCTATCCAAGAGTCTTTGGTGATTCGGTTTACATGTTCATCTCCTCCCTGAGTGACAATTCCCGCAGGAATACACGAGCAGCACGAGATCCTCTGCAGTGGGTTTGTCTTTCCTGCTCAGTTGACCCCACTCACTTCACTAACTTCATTTCCTTCACGCTGCCCTCATCTTCCACCTAGAGTCCCCCAAAGGATGTGGGGCAATTCACGGTGAGGAAAGTCGCCCAGCCATAGCGTTTTATAGCCTCATCAAGGTCGCTCTTGTTCACGCAGAGCAACCAAAGTGAAACAGAGAAGTCGCCCATTAGATACTAGACGACCCAAAACCAATGAGACAGATTTGACCTGGTACCTGTTGTTCAGTTTAGGCCGATAACACAGGCTCAGACAGGACAGTTAGTCTCATTCATACTTACGATTATATTTTTCTAACAAGTGAAACATTCTGCTAGTCATTGCACTTGTTTTTAATATATTTTTTTGACTTGTTTGGGTCAAAAACAAGGGTCAATACAAGACAGAATGAGGCAGATCACCCCGCTAGTAACACGACACCAGAAAAGGGCGTTGGGAACAAAATGCCTCTTAACTTTCTAAAATAAATAGTTTCGAAATGGATTTTAAGATGCAACACGACTTGGTAAAGTGGATAATCTTTTACAGTGTGGAGGTCATCTGGTAAAAGGGTTGGCTTTCATCACTTGCTAGACGTTATGTTTGTTACACCATTTCCTAATGCAATGATTAAGAACAACAACATTGATAATGGTGTTCCCAGCACGAAACAATGGACGGATATCCCAACATCCGTTTTACTGAAAAATGGCATTCATGCGCCTGCTGTGTTGGCTTCCTCAGGATACTGTATAAGAAGTTTTCTAACACATTTGAACAGCAGCTATTCTAACAGAAAAAAGTATGGTCGTCCAGTAAGGAATGCTATACTAAACAACACTGTGGAAGTCGGGAGTTCTGTAGTGTTAATAATAATAATAATAATAATAATAATACACTATTTCAACATTCCACACTCAATCAGGCAGCAGCATCTAACTGCCTCCTAGTGGGACAACAGGAAAAAGAAAACTGTTACGAGACAAGTTCTAAGAGCCTTAGCTTCAATCTACCAGAACTTACCTTGCCATCAGCACAGAATGCATCACATATTATGTAAATCCTATTTCATGGAGCAGGCTTAAGTAGCAGGGGGACACACGGGTCACACAATGTGCTTAACATCCAAAAGAGTCAAAGAACAGTCAAAGAACAGCTGTGAGCTCTGTATTCTTGAAGAAAAGAAGTCCTAAACAAAGCATTGAGACATCACTGTTTAAAGATAGCTTAGTCCATTGTCCATGGACACTCATCTATCAGACCTGAGTCCAATATTTGACTCAAGTCAAAAATTTGCAGTTAATTCAGTTAATTCATTGCATATGCTTAAAATATGCACTGTAGCAGACAAGTTAAGCTGATAATACACTGGTAAATGATGAGGACAAATTTGTGGCAAAATTTGATGACAATGGATAATGAGTATCAGCGATGGGCAAAGAGGCCAAAGGTCAATACCAACTGTTTTCAATAAGAAATAAACTGCTGCCAAATTTTGCCCTGAATTGATCCTAAAAATATTCCTGTATATCGTCAGTTGGACAGAGGAGCTGGCAATAACAGAAACTGAACTGACTGTGAAATACTTTCGTGTGATTGTCTAAACTTTATGCCACTCATTGCGTTATCTGATGTGGCAAAACCCACTCGTTTTGGCTTCAATGTAACAAAACAATAAAAAAAGGACTATATTTGCAAATGTTTCAAGTCTTCTGTCTGGTTGTTTCATCATACCTTGCACCATCCAATACTTCTTGTTTTTGCACTTAGCCATTTATTGACATTACCGCTGGAATGCGGCTGTGTAATGATGTCTGCCTTTTTGTAGAGCGCTTACTTTTCCTGACAGCCTTACGAACCACTGTGTGTCTTGTCTCTTGTTTTTCATGATTATTTGTAATGTATATGTTTTAACATTATCTGCAAACAGAACATGCCCGTGTGGGGTAATAAGCAAACCCAGTCCCCCTCTGCGGTGAGACCAAACAGTCTGCCATCAACAGTTTCCCATATACAGCCCGCTGCCAGTCTCTCTGCACTGGTATGTTAACATTTCAGAGCTCCCCGCCGTCTCCTGGGATTCCACCAAAAAACGCTTGTATTTGGGATGATGTGGGCAACCTACAGACATCTGTGATTACATCGACTAGAGTAAATGAAGCTCCTTACTCTGAACTGTAATGAGTTATTTATTTAGTTGAAGGGGCTACCGAGAGAGATGATCTGGAGATGGAGATCGGTTCCATTCCAGCTCTTTTTCTGCTCCTCAGGGAGAGAGAAAATGGCAGTGTGGCACCAGGGAAGGCAGGGCAGCATGTCAAATCTTTTCACGCGAACCCCGGGCCGGTCAAGGCCAGATGTGAAGCAGTATGCATCCACACAAGCCTTTTATTCAAAAAACAGAGAGTGGGAAGTCCACTCACCTTGAATCAAAAATAAAAAAAGCGTTTTATGCACTGAGCGAAGTTGAAAAGGTAAAAGGGAGACAGAGTGAAGGAGACACAAGAGAGATCTTTGTTGTGGTCGCTCATCATTCCAGCACTGAGATACCAAAAACTGATAATCCTATGAAAGTGAACTAGGGCTTCTTTCATTGGAGTCTGCATGCACATGAATCGGGTAAAGCAAGGTGGCAGGGTCACCACTCCAGCTTACCACAATATTGCATTAGTGCAACTTGCAGTCTGGAAACACAGAATACAAAGTGCCTAATATAAACTTCTGTCCATTGAAAACAGCCCACACAGAGTGCAGACAGCAGCCCGCTCGTGTGTTGTGATAATTAGCAAGGGGAAGTATTAAATTAAAGCAAGGCAGTCCTTTTATGAGGAAGCCGTTTATGAAGGTAATAGCATCCCTATAAATTAACGACCTCCCAACGCCTCCCGATGTGTTACCACTCATCAGGTCCAGAGTATACCGCAGATACGTCCACTATATGACCTCATACGTGCAGTCTTGGTATTCTGGCCCTGGGGGTAGCGCTCAGATGGGAGCTGGGGAGGGAGAGGAGCGGAGAGTGGATGTTTGGCGAGCGACATGTGGTGTCGAGACAAAATGCACGCTCTCATTACACCCAATATGTTCTGGTATGCACTTAATCAAAAGCACTGTGTGTGTGCATCTGTGTGTGCATTTGTGTGCTGGTTTGCGTTCATGTGCACGTGCCTGTGTATGCTGTCCGCATCTATATATGCGTCCACATAAATACTTTCCGCGGCACCACAAGACTCTGCGAATTTCGCCTTTCCGAGGGCATATAAGTTGATTTCCCAAACCACCTTCCCTCACTCAAGCAGCCTGAGAAGTGGAACATGGCACTTATCCTGTGTCAATTCACTTGTAAAGTGGGGACACACCCTACCACTATAGTCCAGCTTGTGCATGAAAACCCAAGGTGCTCGCTTACACGTTAAATCAACCTTAGATGCCG
>OMLF01010447.1:0-16688 GCA_900302615.1 Holocentrus rufus
CAGCACCTGCTCCAGAACAACCAGGACTCCTCCCGACCCCCTCGTGCCTCCTCCCAGGCCCCTTCCTCCTCATCCTCCTCCCCACGGGCTCGCTCACTGGAGCCCCCAGTCTCCCCGCCACCTCGCGGCCCCTCCCTAGGCAAGTCCCAGTCTTACACTGGGGAGGCGGGGCCTCACCACAAGCCTCGGCCCGCAGGGGGCGGCACTGTGCTGGGAGGGGGAGGAGCCGGAGGAGGGCCACAGGCTCCACAGTGAGTAGAGATCCGTCGCCAGATCCGTCAGCCTGCTACTCTTCCTCCTCCTCCTCCTCCTTTTCCTCCTAATCCTCCTCTTCTTCCTCCCTGGTCTGTGTCAGCCCTCCTCTTCCTCCCTGATCTGTGTGAGTCTTCCTTTTCCTCCTCCATGGTTTTCAGCCAGTCAGTCCGCACAAATTTGTTTTGTGAAGTTCAGTTTGTTGTGTGAACGTTGGTCAAGTGTTAAAAGCATGACAGTCCCTGTTTAGGTCTGTGGAAGCCTGGCTACTCTAGCATGCTGCTATCTAGTCCTGTTCTTTAGTCTGTTCTGTCCTTTGTGCTTTTCTCACCCACTAAGGATACCTCACTAATGCCTTAAAAAAATCATCGGTAGAGAAACATTGTTCTGTTTGTTTTAATCAGCACCACTCACCTCCACGTCCTTCTCTCCCCTGTCCACATCCTCAACATCCCTCTCCCACTCCCTCCCCACCCCTTCCCTCCTTTCCTGATGGCTGTCCAATCAGATCCACCTCTCGCCCAGGCCTGGCCAATCACAGTACATCCAAACCAGGGGGCGGGGTGAAGAAGGTGACTGGCGTCGGCGGGACCACCTATGAGATATCGGTTTGAGTGACGGACATCCTCCACGTCTCGATAACAAGGAGGAAACCTTGTCACTGGACATCTTTCACTTGTCTCTTAGTTGCTGGATATTATTCACTTCTACAAGAAAAAAACAAACAAACAAACAAACAAACAAAAAACGGACTCCATCTCTTGCTGTATGTGTTCCAGTGCAGGGGACGAAAGGAGTAGGACTGTCTGGTACTCACTTTGTTATCTTTGTAATGCCACTGGCCATTCTTCTCTGCCAGCCTTTCATATTTGAACAAACAGTAACGAGGAACACTGGTGCGTTTTTCACTGGGTGAATTTGTCTCCATTTAGCCACTCTGCGAGCCATAGACTGATGTGACCGCATCATCACGGCTGGGTACAGATATGTCTAGAGAACACGCATAGCTATTCAGAGATTTGCGGTTTTACTTTGGTACATTAGCACACGAAGAAACTCAACGACGGTATCCGACCCCAAAAGGACAGGATGGCCTTTTATCCAGTGGATGTGGAGCTCGAGAGGGAGGACGGAGGGCTGTTGACCAATAGAAACTATCACTGTCTTCTCTTCCACGGTGTGAATGCAACACACGACCTGTGTTAGTCAAAGTTAGAATCACTGAGAGGTTGGAAAGGAAATGACCTGTCTGCACCCATGAACACAATGTCAAGTTTAGTTTTATAAATCTTTTTTTAAAATATTGTTTTATATAAATGTATAAAGAATCTTAGAAATTTATTGGGTCAAACGGTCAGGTTTTGAAGATGACTATCGATGATGACGGCAGATGTACTGTGTTAGGATTATTCACGGAAGCGGTTTAAATCAGTTCCCTGTCTATAATTGATGGCTGCATCAGCCAATCAGGAGCTCTTGCTGGAATTTTCATCATCCAAAGAGAATGATGACGCTTTGACGGGACAGCCGAAGTTTGGCGAGTCACCGAGTCGAGTTTGAGAGCCACAAAGAAATTCGGAGTCGTGAACGCAGCACAAGCATCTTTGTGGAATGTACGCTTGTAACGTTTCTGCTAGATACATTATGCAAAATCTGTTCGTAGCTTTAAGATGATCGTCTGTCCTGTTGGTGTTTTTTTCCCCTCTTATTCCTTTTTTTTTCATTTCTTTTTTTTTTTTTTTTTTGCTGCAATGTTTTGTCTGTCAATCAAGATGCTAGAAAAACCTTATACCTTTAAAGGATGGCCAGCCAAATAGGGGCAGGGAGGGAAGGGCTTATTTATTTCACCAGACAAGAAAACCTTGTAGTTCTGGATACAATTCCAAACCAGTCACTACCACTCACTGGATTTGAGTAGAAAATCTTAAGTGAATCTTTTTCTTTAAGAGTAAAGGTGGGTGGGGCGTATTATGACAGATAAGATATATTTAGAAATGCTTATGAAGCTGGTGAATCAGGCCACTGAATAGATTTTTGTTTTAGTAGAGACTGGTTTGCAATTGGGGACTGTTTTGATTGGTTTTTGCCTTGAGACCATTCATAGTGAAGCAAGTGTGTTTTTATTTTTTTTTCTATTTGTTTTTACACTATTACTGAGAAAGGCAGATTAGATGTTTTGTTGCGTTATGTTTTATTTGCCCTGTTGATGGATACACACTTCTTTTTTTTAAAAAAAAAAATCTGTAAAGGTACAGTTCACTTTTTTGCCCACAGCCAGGTTTGTAAAGAAAAAGCCTAACCAGATGCAGGAACGTGTGATTGTGTGTGCGTGTGTCTGTCAGGATTGGGCATTAATTTACAGTAATTTTTTTTCTTCTTATGTTAAAGCCCACAACGGTGTTTGAGATCAGAATGTTAAAGCTGGCTGAATGTAGCACGTCTTTCGGGGGAGTAAGTTAAATGCTTGAAGCTCACGCAAGATTCACCGTTCAACCCAACCGACCGTGTTAAGAGTTTGCGACCCTCCCCAGCTATGTCTTTTGGTGTGCATGTGGTTTTTGTTTGTCGTGCTGAATGCTTCTCTGGCGTGCATACCTGTGAGAATATCCTTGTCAAAATGCCCGCCTGGTTCACGTGCGGGTGGTTTCAATAAATGAAGCATCACTTATGGCACAAGCAGCAGTCGTGCGGAGATAAAAAAAAAAAAAGGAAAAAAAAAAAAGAGAGAACCTGTGTTACCTTTCTTCCTGCTCTGGCCAAGGATGGTGGCCACTGAACAGTTTGAAATTATGTGAGTATATTAAGTATACTTGTATGTGAGAATAAATATCGCTATTGTGGGCTGTGATGAATGGAACGAGTTTCATGAATATCTGTAATGAATATGTTAAAAAGACATTTCCAAAATGGCCTTATGAAGAATTTTTAAAAGATGTCTTCTCAGAATAAAAAAAGGTCAAACTGATGAAAAAAATTAAATGCGTCCTGAGTCTAAATATGTACACAATTTTTTTATTTTTTTAATTTTAGTTCCACTTATCACCCTTTGCTTTGGTGTCTAAACATCTGAGAATCCAGTTTGACATCAAGGTAAGTAAACAGGCATAATAACAGGCAGCGAAACAGAAACAATGCAGAGGTGAGATTTGTGGCTGAATATAGCCAATAAATATCAGAATACAAAAAAAGGCATTTGCACACAATAACTTAAGGTCTGTTACAAAAGTATTGCTTGATGTGTTGCATGGCTGAATTCAAACTACTGCATCACACACACCAAGACCAGAAAAGTGGTGTATTTTTTTCTTTTCGGGTACATAATTGCAAATGCAGCTTCTAGTAGTGATATAATTTCTTTCTCTCCCTACATTTCATAATAATTTGAACTTCGGGAATAATGTAAGGCATGGTAATGTTGGAAGGAAAGAGGCAAGGCTTTCTGCAGCCCCTTTCTGAGCATTTTCTCTCCTCACTGGTCTTTCTTGCTCTCTGTGGGCGGGCCTGAGCTGATGGATGCGGGACGGGGCTCGCTGCTGTCCTCCTCTGGCTGAGCGCCGTTCTGCTCCCCTCCCTTCTTGCTCAGCTTCTTGGATTTCTGGAAGAGCTCGTTGAGGTTGAACTCTCTGATGATGTTCTCCTATGAGGACATAAAAGTAAGAGCGTGTGAAGATGCCTGCTCAGTACATATATATACTCTGTGTGGGAGACAGGACAGGACTGCATTTTTGCAGGACGTACCTCACTGAAGGTCCAGGACACAGCTCTGCCCTTACTGTCCACCATGGGACGCCTCATAATTTCCCGCCCTCCTTGGAAAAGCACCAGTGTGGGCAGCTGCTTCGCCAAGGGGGACGTGCTCACCCTGTATCTGTACAGGAAGAATTCATGGGACAATCGGAACAGCAAAGAGAATCAGTGAAATTTGGCCTTTTGTGGAGGACATGAACAACCGGTATAGTGACATTTAAGAAAACCAAATGAAATAGTTGCATTAAATATGGGTGCAGAGTGACAGGAGACAGACCTCTGTGAAACCTCTCCATAGCGTCCGATGTCCACCTTCCCAAACCTGAGTCCTGTACAGTTGTACCTGCATGAGGAAGGTGTGCAGGACATTTAGGCCACAAACAGAAAACTGCTGTCATAGAGCTAAATACGCAGCTTAGTGTTTGTGTGTATGTATGTATTATTAGGTTTTATTGTGGAACTGTAACAATGATTCAAGAATTTCATTTTGATTACTTAACCAAAAAAAACAGACCACTTTGATTATTTCAATTTATATTTATCACCCAACTAGACTCATTATTGGGGTGAAGGGAGACAGGCTGGAAACATCACCAAATCACAGAAACTATCTGGATGGATAGATTGCACCAGGTAAGTGGGAAAATGTAGATTTTTTGCATTTTGGGTGAACTGTCCTTTAAATCTTTAGCAAGCAAGACAGAGAAACTCTGCCTGACTTTTTTGTAAACCTAAGTATCTGTTACCGAGAGGCGTTCATTACTGGTTCCTCCATGGGAGAAATGCATTAGAATCTGTGTGGTGGCTGAGTGTGTGAGTCGGAGGAAAAGCGACTGTCATACTTGAGAGAAAGATCGGCGAAGACGGGAGCGAAGGACTGGCACTCGGGGGACCAGTTGGCGTAGAATTCAACAATCCAGGTGACACGACTGTCCCTCTGCAGCTCCTCCTGATGGTTAAACCACACTAGATTAGATTAGCACAGATTACCACGGTGTAGATCACTGATCGGTCTAGCCCATCAATTCAGGAAGTGGATTTCTTTAAGTACTTTCTGGTATCCAATAAATGAGATGCTTAAAAATGGAGGGAAGTGAATACGACTGAACGTGTGTGTGGTGTGCACATCAAAATGCCTTTTACCTAGTCCAGTTCTCTGATACTCACGTCTATGGTCTTGTCACTGAAGTACTTGATGTACTCTGGGCCCATGTAGAGAGGCGGCTTACAGGTCATGACAAATGCTGCAGAGAACGCACAGAAGCACACAGGCTTTTAAATGGATCTGTTACACACACTCAGTGGATGAAACGTGCCATTTTGCATCCCAAAGTTAAATAAAGCCTCAATCCGTATCTGCAGTAGCCCTTCCTCTGATTTTTCCCACTCTCAGATCAACTAAATGTGAGTTTTACCCCTACTTGTAATAATTCAATAAGAATTCAGTACTGATTTGATGATGATGGTTGATGATAATGGCCACTGACCGACACACATGGTGAGGTACAGGATGCCTAGTCGAATGTCCAGCCGAAAGAAGAGGATGACGTTGGCCACTTTACTGAACAGGAACAGGTTGCCTATGTGCTGCTCCAGGGTGACTAGGACAGGAAACAGAGGATCAGCAAGGGAGCAAAATGAACAGAACTGGATACAAGGTCAGAGGAAGGGAGGAGGAGCCCGACCAGCATAATACAATGTTTACACAACAAAGTTGAGTTTTTAGTAAAGCTGACCGTATATATTTGGGGCTCCCAAACAAGCACTCTAAATATAACCAACTGATATGACTGTGTCCATGCTGATAGATCTGACTTGGCCCACATGACTGTTTATAGTGTAGCTGGGTGACATCAGGGATACCTTTAACTTCTCGGTAACAAAACAGCAAAGAAAAACTACTTCACATGCTTCAACTGCTGCAAGTGGTTTTGATGGCATGGCTGTTTCTAGTGTAAACAAAAAGACTTGCAGTGACTTGAAAACAGCTGGCTTCTGATCCATTGTGTGTGTGTGTGTGTGTGTGTGTGTGTGTGTGGGAGGGGCTGGCTGGGTGAGAAGACTTACTGGCTCTCCTGTTCTTCATCATCACGATGGCACTGAGGAACATGAGAATCTCCACCTCTCTCTGTAAAGCAAAAGCACCGTGTAGGAGCTGTGTGACTGATCACTGAACAGGCCAGCTGCCGCAGCAGCTACAGCAACAAGCCCACCACCATATTTAGCAGCACCGCACTGCAACACTATCTGTCCATGCTCACCCAGTCAAAGTCGCAGGAGTTGCCGTCCTCCCGCTGGGTCGCCAGGTGCTCGCACAGCCCCGGAGCCTTGCGCACTATGAGGAAGGCGACTGTCATGAGGAGCGAGGCGATGTAATACGGCTTGAACAACCATTTGTAAATTTGAGGAAGATGGTAGAGAAAAGCGACAAGAGCTGTGATTAAACCCATGGTCCCTCATGCAGACACAGTCGGGTTTGAGAGAAGAAGTGACAGCTGAGGCAGCCTGCGTGAACGGACGTAACGTGACTGGCAGCGCGCCTGCGCAAAAGGAGAACCAATCTCGTGTTTTGTGGCCGTAACTGCACGCCGTAGATTTGGCGGGTAGTGCAAAAAACGTAAACAAACTAGCTAGGTGTGGAAAATGGAGGAAATTGTCGAGGTGTCTCACAAAAAGACTGCGGGTGATTTTTGTACAGCAGAAAACGGCGAGGGCCAGACAGAAGAAGTAAATGTCTCCAAGCCGTCTGAAGGAGCCGAAGCTCGGCGGAGCAGGTTGAAGCTGTTCAACAAAGTTATGGAGAAGAGCTTGACAAAGTTCATCGACGATGCTAGGTAACTAACGTTAAAGTTAGCTGACCTGTTATGCTGTCGGGTGTAAATATGTCGCCGGCCGAATTTGAAATATGTGACAGTGCACGATGGAAAATAACTATTACTATTGGGTAACGGTATAACGTTAAAACTATGTAGGTCCAAGAAAAGTTGGTGTTGTAGGACTGGAGGGCGGAGGTTCTCCTAAGCCACCATTTCCAACTGGATAACACTGGTATACTTATTCTCATCCATTTTCCTTTAACATACGCATGTGCTTTATTGAAATATCGCAAGGATAGGTGGTCACATCACATCCCGTGTAGTGGTAAATATCAGCGAAACGTCACAGATTGTGTAAACGTCACGACAAAACCCAAGCTGGAGCTCTTTTGGTCTGCGGATTCCCTTTTCTTCCTGCTTTGTTTGATGTTTTAAATATGGATGTATGTGTAATTTCTGTTGTTTGTCAGTTTTCACAGATTCGCCAACACGTTCCATCCGTTTTACAAGAAGAAGCCCCAGGTGATGGAGAGCATTCACAAGCAGTTCACTGAAGACTTGCAGAGGACTATACAGGTGCGTAATAGAATCGCATCTATCCGCATAAATGACAAGTGGCAGGTCTTTTGCCTGCTCATTTGTGTCTATTTGTATACACTAAGGATTGCCTGTGTTTATTTCAGCATGTTTATGTGACAAGCCCCTGTTCATATGAATGCCTCTGGTAATGCCTCTGTGTGTGTGTGTGTGTGTGTGTGTGTGTGTGTTTATGCCAATTTGAAGGAGGACATCAGCAGATTGATTGAAGAGGGTCAGTTAGAGTTCAAGCTGGATGAGCTGGACAAACTGCAACGTGCTGCCAAGAGCAGTGCAGAGCCTGCATGGTCTGTAAAAAATATTTCCAGTACCCTCTGCTTTCTTAGCTAGGACATGATTTAACCCTTTGTGAAAAACCCTTTTCAGATGAGAAATCTTGGTGGCATGATGTGGTTCCTGGGAGAAATTTTTGCAGTGAATTGATCGGCATTAGTGTCATTTACATGATTGATTTGTGGCATACCCATTCCAACTTAAACAGACACCTTTTTATATTACAGAATAGCTTGACTTATAGAGCAGTGATTTAATTCTAGTCAAATGATATACAGACATGGAACAAATCAAACCCTATTTTTGTCTTGGAGGATATACAATATGTCCATCTAGCAGACCAGCATTCACACAATAAATATGATATATGGTCTGAACTCATTATGGCCATCCCAATAATTCACACTAGAACTCTGCCCCAGCTAATATTGTGTTTCATTTAATGAAATCCTAATGGCCAAATAATAGGTAAAAAAAAATCAATTTCGTTGGCAAATCTGAACCAACTGACTTGCATTTTGATATATCCTATTTTATTTCATTTTTTGTCGATTTGTGCGACAACTAATCCAAAACCTTGAAATCCTATAAATCACTCTATCCCTCTGTCATTACACGCATGCATTTTTGAACATCTAAAACTTAATCACTTTGGATATTGAGGCAGTGACATACACAAGCAACTCAAGGATGACACTGCATTGTTGTGTTAATCACACCGGAATAGCTCACTGGAGCTGGCAGAACAATATTTGACCCTGAGGCTCACCTAACTTCTTGTTGTTTGCAGTTTGCACAGTGAATTTCCCTTTTATTTTACCTTAAAAATAATATACTGTATCACCACTATTATATGCACAGGAATTGATGGACTCTTGATAGGCTCTACTCATCTCTTATTTTCTCTTAGGCGACCTAGTGGCGTGCCTGAGGAGGACTTGTGCAGCTTTGTTATGCCTTATTACCAAAAGCAGGAGGCGTACCTGCGACAAGAGTTGAAAAAGATCCAAGCAGAAAACACTGCCCTTTCACAGAGGGTACAGGCTGGCAGGGAGGGCATCCATCAGACAGAACAACGTATTGCAACAGCCGTGGATGAGTGGAAGGTGAGGGAGAAAAAGTTCAGACAGAGGAAGGGAAGGAATAACATTCACAAACAGATGCTTCTGTCTTAACACGTTTCCATTTTGCACTTACAGAGCTGAAGCACGAATAATCAACTGTAAAACAGTGCTGGATTCTTTATTTTGTTTTGTTTTGTTTTTGTTAAATATAATCTTGTGTATTAGATTGCCATACATTAGAAATGAATACTCCGTAGCAGAATGTAAAGAAGTGCATTCTGCTCCTGATATAGATATGTTTTGCTTCTGTACTAGATAGAAAACCATTGTAATATAAGTAGAATAATGTGGAGAAATGTATAAAATACATGTAAATGTTAAAAAAAATACAAAGTGTTTACATATTAAAAATAAATTCACAGTTCGTGTTTGTTTCTCCCACTTTTAGGCATCGGTCAGAGAATACCAAAGGCTGGCCTCTTCTCTCTGCCCAGTGGATACCTTTGATGTGTGACCTTAAAATTCTTTGACCTGGATATGTTTCACCCTAACTTAACTGTACATACTGATTTTGTTTTCTATGCTTGTAAGTCTTAAAATAAACCAAATGAAAACAAACGCTTTTGTGTCATTGATGACTGCATGAGACACAGGAGACACAGCTACATTAAAGTTCAGAGGGTGACTTTTTATATACCAGTACGGTATTTTCATTGGCTAATTTCGAGGGAGGCTATATGCTGGCCATTACGGTAATTGGGCCATGAAAATATGCCACAAAGAAGTGGTGAATCGAGCAGTTGTCACTCGGCGGATTCGTGTGTATTATAAAACTTGGCAGGCCATAAACTTGAAGAAACCAGTTTATTTTCCATATAAATGTATTACTTGTGATAGATATGACGGAAATGTTTTCAACTCTCTTTGGGCAAAATGAAGTTCAGGGACCGCCCGGCTCGTCGTCACTTGGCTTCGGACCGGGGAAACCTCCGCCTCCTCTGCCGCAAAACCAAGTCCCTATGGCGGGCCAAATACCACCGCAGCTCGGGGATGAAGGGCCTGCTCTACGGAAGCCCGGAGCCATGAATGAACCTTTCTATTTACTACGGGAGCTGCCTGGTACTGTGTAGTTTAACTTACGGGTGTATGCTGTGTTTTATATATCTGTTTAGTAGAGCGTTTAATGCCCCCAGAAGGAATTGAAATTATGTGAAAGAGTAGCTAACAGTTTGTAAACAAAAGTAACGTTAACGCTAGGCAACAAGATGAGTCTTTTCTGAGCTGCAACGTATGTATTGCTAGTTCTGATGTATATAAAGACCGAAATCAAGACTGTACTATCGTTAACAGCAAACTATTTAGTCTATCAAATAACTAGCCTGCCTGTTTACCATTGGTGAAATAAGTGTCAGGGACGTAATACCTGTCAGCCCCACAGAAGTGAGTTTCCAGGCCACGTCTAACCAAGTTTCCTGTATTGTATTATTGTAACGTTACTTCTCTTGTTTATTGTTGTTCAGCTACAAAATGCTCATTTGGGGACAGTCTGCTGTTTCCCCCTGTTTGAAAGGTTTAGGGATTCAATGAGAGTTTACTATCCGTGGGATGTTTGCACACAGTATAACAATATAAACGTGTTTTGATCATTAGTGGGCAACGAACTAACTGGCAACACCAACCTCATCACTCACTACAATCTGGAACACGCCTACAACAAATTCTGTGGCAAGAAGGTAAAGGAGAAGCTCAGCAACTTTCTTCCAGAGTTACCAGGTGGGTTATAGCCAACGTTAGGCCTGTAAAATCTATCGAAAAGGTAGTGTGATGTCATTCAGTGCGCCATACTTTCCCCACAACACAGCATGCACTGTGGTTTGAAACCATTCAGAACCAGTACAAGTGATTATTAAGTCGAATGCTTTGCACAGTTATATTGGTAAAGGTGTCAAAGCGACATCCTGCATTTAATCATGGATTCAGTTCATTGAATAATGAAAAACAGGACACTGCTATTTTAATGCACATGGGTCAGTCTGGAATTTCCAGACCAGGAAAATCAGAGAATTTTAGCAAATTCTTTGGACTAATCATGGAATATCATGTAATTTTGTCAGACTTACTAATAATAATAATCATATGATGTGTGAAGGGTGTTTTGTGTTCACATTCTGTTCACTTTCGTGGCAGAATTAAATAGAATAATAAACGTTAGTAAGATATTTGAATCTAGTCAATGAAAAGTCCACGTTACTTGCATGTAGTAGGTAATGGAAATTAATATTTTAGTCATGGAAAAATGAGTAAATTTTTCATTTGACAGAGTGGGAAGCCTGGTGACCGTTATTTATGACAGGTTTTAGCAATGCTGTGGTGTGGCTGCCCTTTTAATAACTCTGGGTAGAAGATTAAAGACCAATGAAATGGTTTCTAATGCTCATGGAGAAACTTTGCTCATCATTTTGTGATCATAGTTAATCTTACCAATTTGTTGTCCACCTCAGTGTACAGCTGTAACTTAAACATTTGTTTCATTGTCTCACACTAGTGCTGAAAGAAAATTGTTTGTGCAGTGGGTGCATTAAGGCATTAGCTTGCGATCCACGTGTACCAGTATTAGGTTTGTGCTCACCATCTTTTTTGTTCCTTATCCCCCTGCTTCCCTCATCGCTCTCTGTCCTCCCACCTCCTCGGTGCTGTAGGCATGATTGACTGTCCTGGCACACAGGATGGCAGCTCGTTGCGCTCTCTGATCGATAAGCCTCCAGTCTGCGGGAACTCCTTCAGCCCCCTGACCGGCGCTCTGCTCACAGGCTTCAGACTCCACACAGGACCGGTACAGACAGAACACAAAGCACAGCTCACACAGACTGTTATTCAACTCACATGGCATGTAATTATATTTATATTTGTGTGTGTGTGTGTGTGTGTGTCTCTCAGCTCCCAGAACAGTACAGACTGATGCACATCCAGCCTCCAAAGAAGAAGAGCAAACACAAGCACAAACACCATCGACCGCAGGACCCGTTACCGCAAGGTACCCCATATACTACACACACACACACAAACACACACACTGTAATCGTGACGTGTTTTGGTCCGCTGACCCACTTTGTTGTCATTGCAGAAACGCCATCAGACTCTGACCCCAAGAAGAAGAAGAAAAAGAGGGATGACGATCCCGACCGCAAGAAGAAAAAGAAAGACAAGAAAAAGAAGAAGGTAGGAAAAGCTGTCTCATGATCTGAGAAATATTCTATACACAAAAGGCACACATTTTTAGCTGATTGTGCACGACCAAGCTGTGGCCCTGACCCTTCTTTGGGTGAGTTCTGGGTGATTTGAAACATTTGATCTTAGCCAGCTACTTGAACTTTCAGGTCCCATTTACCTCAGACAGATGTCTGGATTCAATTTAAAAAAAAAAAAATTGTGTTCTGAGCTCTGATGTTTGTGTTCGTGACACTGTCCACCAGCAGGTGGCATCACACCACTTAGTTTGTGTCTCTTGCATGACTTAAGCAATTAAAAATGTATTCATGATGAGAAATCCACAGTAACCTTACCTGCCTCCCTTTCTCCCATAAACCATCTGCGACAGATATAAACCCAGTCCTGCCCCATTTTTATTTCATAATCACAGCATCTCCATTCAGTCTGTCACTGCTTACCTTCCACCCTCTGACAACTGGCACATCCCACCACCACAGCACTCAGTCCAGTATGTTACGAGCAGTGTCACACACACTCTCAGTCTACAAACCAGACTGACAGTGAGTTAAGTTGTAAATGTGCTCTGATGTTTTGTCTGTTCTCCCTCCAGAACCGCCACAGTCCCGACCACCCCGGCCTCGCTGGCTCACAACCCAACAGCAACAGCCTCAGATAGACAGGAACCCAGTGTGTGCATGCCTGTGTGTGAATGTGAGTGTGTGTTGAGTGCGAGTGTATGTGTGTGTGTGTATGTATTTTACAGGAGCGGATGCATCAGAAGCTATGTGAGTGTGTGTGTTTTACAAAGAGTTGTATTATTGAGCATATGCCTTTTGGTTTGTCTGGATGCCATCATGATGAGAGAGTCATTATAAAGAGGGTTATGTGTGTGTGTGTGTGTGTGTGTGTGTGTGTGTGTGTGTGCAGGCGAAATGAGTGGCACATTGGATGATGAAAGAAATGTTACAGAACAGTGTATAAGGCAGGATGCCACTGATGTGCTATGTGATGTAAAGAATGAATGAGCAGGTGTGTATGTTACCATTTTGTTGTAATATCTTTTGACCACATGCCCAAATTCCAATAAACTTTGGTTATTATCCTTAGTTTGGTTTTTCTGCTCGCTTGTTTTATATTATATTTATCCCATAATGTTCACACACACACACATGCATGGTTTAAATGTTTTAATATTGCCACTGTACCAATAAGGGTAATATTCATAACATGCATACAGAGCTGTGGGAGAAGTGTTTGATGCAGATGGCAAAAATATCACTGTGACAAGTTTTAATACTTACATTTATTTGTTTTATCAAATGCACAAGCTGGCTATATTCATTGTAAGCAGGAAAGAAATGACACATTTAGCTAGACGCTCCGAAGCTCGAACCTCACTGGTGAAAATGTGGTGAGGACTCAAACAAACCACTGCAGTTCGATGGTGTAGCTACATTCCCCTGAGGAAAAGTGCTGTCCGGTCCGCTGAAAACCAGAGGAACACATCGTGTTCTTCAAGGATCTTTACAGCAGCTAAAACATGACTTTGGTTAACAAGAAACAAGTTTGGCAGAGGTGGCTTCTCTACATTCGCCTCTACTGCAGCAAAGTGAAGACGCCTGCTGAGGTACTGAGTCCACACAAAACATCCAGAGATTCAACATCGTCAACACACTCGGATACAGGAAGGACTAGCAAGCATACACGAAATGCATCAGACGAGGACCAACGCTTTGCTGAGTGTGTTTTGGCACTAAATTCAGGAATTCCAGCCCAGATTGAGTCAAGAGAGAACTTGATCAATTGCAGACTTGAGACTCCATAAATCCACAAAACTGTTGCATTCTGTATAAAAAGTTCTATCAAAGAGATCAATTTGGTTGCTACTGTGGAGGACACATTTTTCTGTTTAATATAAACGGCAATTATCTGCAACTGGCTGCGTGAGGAGACGAGACTCCTCAGCCAGCAGTTCATTCCTTTCTCTTGGTGAAATCCAGACCCATGGACAGTAAAGCAGAATGTGTAGTAGAATAGAAGAGAAACACCTCAGTTCTATTTACAAAAAACAAACAAAAAAATCCAAAATCAATGCAAGAAAAAACAACAACAACCAAATGGCATAAGCAGAATACACTATAAATCAAATGGATTGCATTTAGAATTAGCGCTCTACAAAATTACATTTTCTAATATTAAAACAAACGCTTCCCTTTTGTAACACTACTGCAGCTAAACAGTATAAAAAGACACTTAAATACATATTTTATACACACACTAGTTCATTTCTGTGCATAAAGCAGTAAAAAGTGTTTCGATAACTGACACGCATCGTGTCTGAATCTTAAAATCAGTCATCTCTTGTCAAATTTCATTTAAAAAATGTCTCAAAAAAAAAAAACAATCCAGAATTGTGAGGGTTGAATCAACTTCACCTCTAAGAAATATTAATGCACAATAAGAAAATGATGACACACTGATTAAATCTCAGCCAAAGGTACAAGGCGGCAGATTAGTGTTTTCTAATATTAAAAAAACTAAAGGGACAGACACAGGAATGGGTTGCAGAGAGACAGTACAAAAAAAAGAAAAAAAAAAGAAAGAAACAGAAGAGGTAGTTACAGTGTCTCTACAACCAGCCTATCTCTGCATGTGTGTGTGTGTGTGTGTGTGTGTGTGTGTGTGAACACTACGTCTATGAAAAGGAGAGTGTTTTTGGAAGCTGTTAACTCTTAACAAAATGTGCTGGGCTCTGATAATACCCAAAAAGCTTGTTCATACTTACCAGCAGTTTGCTCTTCAAAGTTTTCGATGCTTTTGATTTTCTCTCATAGCTGCTACGCTGTTTATAAACTGTGTTTCATCCATCCACTTTGTGATGGAGGTTACAGTAGAAACTCTGCACAATACTGATGTTTGCTTCATTAAGCGCACTTCTGAAACAAAGCTGAAGCAGTGTGACTTCTCTAGTATCTACGAGCTGCTCTTTGGTGTTAGCAAGGATTGTGATGATGGTAACAAGTCTTTGAAAACTACAACAGTCTTTCAAGTACCGTGAAAACCTCGGTGTGACACGGAGGCCGCACCGGGCTGCGTGCATGCGTCGTCGCGTGTGCTTGTGAGTGAAACCTATGGCTTTTAATCGTGAGAATTTGGCTCTTTGAGCTAAACCAAAATAAATACAATAAAAAACAGCAACATGTGATGATGACACAGCCTCTCCAAGTCCCGCTGCAACGAACAGAGTCATTACAAAACACAGCACATCCTACTTGTTCTGACATCACGTGGTTTGTGGTGAGCAAAGTTTGCTGCAATGACCAAAGAAACAAAAAACACTTGAAATATCAAAACATACATACTGTTGGCTACGTCTGTGGTGCTCATTTTGAAGGCACATACAAAAATAAATCCTCGGCTCTGTGACGGCGCTCTAGGCCTCCACGGCGCTGTGGCCGTTGCTGTGGGGTTTGTGGCCGTTGGCCTCGGCGTGGTTCAGCGCCTGAGTCTCCTGGCCGACGGCCTGCCGGTCTCTGGCCTCCTTCTCCCTCACCAGGTGTCTGCGGTGGTAGAACAGGTAGCACGGCAACAGGAATCCAGCCAATGAGAAGATCAGCAGGCCCAGGTTGATCTGAAAGACGATTGGATGACAGAGAGGATTCAGGATCAGTCCAGGTTTGTTGTGTTTTTGAGTCCTGAGTTCATTTTGAACTGTAACACTGTGACTTAACATTACAGCAATCACAAATTGACTTAATGATTCTTTATTTTCATTAACATAAATATAATAATGCTAACATTTAGCTGTTGTTTTACATTAGATCATATTTGGCCTGTAAAGAGCATACATACATATTCTACTCTGCTCTCACCATCAAACTTGCTTCCCTTTGCCTCTTAAAAACAGCACTACCACTCCACACACAGAAAATCAGAGAATTGTTTTGACATTTTTTTTGGCCCGTTGTGGCTAATAGAGCCAAGAACAAACGTGAGAAACCTGATGAATATTTACTAAACAGGGATGTGACAGAAAGTCTAAGAAAACTTTGACTGATGAATCTGAATGAATCTAAAATGAAAACCAAAACAGAGCCCACAGTTGATGCCAGAAGAAAACCTGCTCAGTGCTTGTGTCATGTGTCACAGTACAGATCCATGTGAGTCCTCACCCAGTGCGGGTCTCCTTGCAGAGGGCCGACCATGGCGATGAAGAGAGGCTGCTGCAGCAGAGCGAACACGGCGCTGATCATGGACTGCAGGCCTGTCAGGGTCCCAAAGTGGTTGGATGGATAGCTGTGGAAGACACTCTGGTTATTATGAGTTTTAAAAACTAAACCTGAATCAGAACAGCAACTAAAACCAATTACAGGTTAGTGATCACATTATACTGAACTGATGGTTTGGTTTACTGTCTGATACCAGACAGTAAACTTATGGTAATCATTGGTAAGGCTATTATGGGTATCAATTATTTGCAAAGAGCATAGAGAAAATAGTTTGGAAAGTCAAGAAGGTGGACAGTTATCAGCTGTCTTTTACTGTGCACAGCAATTTGTTTGGTTGATTTTTCAGTATCAGTTATCTGGACTTGACAAGTGGCAGCTCAGCAGCAGAGCAGGACTCACACAGCAGCGTAAAGACCTCCGCAGCAGGAGTGGATGAAGCCTCGGACCATGGTGTGGAGGATGAAGGTCAGGATCTGACACAAGAGCAAAACCAAATAAAC
>OMLF01010448.1:6126-20844 GCA_900302615.1 Holocentrus rufus
AGGGGAAACAAGTGTTCAGCAAGTAAAACATCAAAGCAACAACATGCAGCCGAATCTGGGAGTGAGAAACCTGGTGTCATGTTCACAGCCACAGTAGGGTGTGATTCTTGCAGCACACTGTTCATGGCTGTGGAGGCCCATCCCTGCAGTTTTGCCTGGGGTGATTGAGTGTTTTGAGTGAAAGAGAGAAAGATAAATATGTTTCATTCCCACTACAGCACTCCAGTAAAATGATTTAAAGGGCAGATATGCACATCTGCAGGCCACTAAGCACCAATGCAATTAGGGATTTATTTATTAATTTAGACAGTCGTTTATATCTCATATATTTACTCCTTTGTGTAACCATCTTTGATGCCGTCTTGATGCTAAGCTGCTGATGGCTTTAATAAATGAATAAAACATCTCACGAAATGTTTGCTCCTGTGTTCTATTGTTTTTTTTTCCCCCTTTGGAAACTCAGAAAGGGAGTTCGGGGAGCAGCTATATTTACTGTATCTCTGATGTTTTGAAGTTATTGGTACACAAGCCTAGGGACAAACACAAAGCAATCCAATTTTTCATTCAGACAAGAACTCCTTGCTTGGCCTTTGTTCTAGGTTTATGAAATTCCCTGAGTGCTCAATTGCATTGAACGTCTTAGTTTACAGAACCAGTCTGACATTCTGAACCTAATAATTGACTTAGATAACAAGCTAGAAGACTTATGTTTCATTCATTGATGCTGAATATTAATGCACTTCGGTGATGTGCTGAGCTCTCACTGGAAACCACCTCCCGCCTGTTCAAATAAGGAGCGGGGTGCATAAAGACGGCGCCTTCCCAGATTGATGTCATGTCCTCTTGACCCCTCCCACAGAGCTCAACCATGTTTACAGTGGGACACTTGGACACCATGGGGCAGGTGTGAATAAACAAAGTCATGATGTAAGACTCCAAAACCAGAAGAAGACACCTGTGAATATGCGCTTGGTTTGTTCAACAGATTGGCATTGTGGGACAATTATATACGCCTAGCTCCTTTTAAGATTGGATTTTGTACTGAGACAGGAATAGATATGATATTTCATAGGGAAATATTATTTAAAAATAGAAAATATTACATTACAAAGTATGAATATAAAGGCTATAAGCTGCTTTGGAACATGAGCCCAAATAAACACAATATACAGTCAGGTACCTTTACACCATATTGAGGTTTGGGCTTTTATTTTTCTTCACCAAACACTAAGCACCAAGTCATACTATGGGGATAAAAGTCTGTAATGGCACTTCAGTGAACTGACTTTGCATTTTTGCATTCCCCACTGCAACAAATAGTCATTACAAGTCACAAGATTCAGTTCAGCCAGAAATGCTAAATATGCAAAAATGCTGTTCTTTTCTGCTCATTTAAGGGTAAATAAAAAGTTCAGGCTCAAAGTACTCACATGATTTACTTTAATACAAAATATCTCGGAATATATCCCAGTATTCCAATACACACACTCTACACACTCTGTGCGCTAACCTAGGCCAAGCAAGATGTTACCATGCAACAAAAAACTTACATGAATACTGCCTTTTATTTTGTTTTTCTCTATTCTATTGTCTGACAGGTTCGTATATGTGTTTGTGTTTTATTTTGTACATCAGTCCAGGCAAATGGAAACATTACATTTTGACAAGGCTGTGCTGGAAAACAGTAAAATACTTGATTTCATGTTGTTAATGCATCACATTGGCGTAATGTGTGCTTTGAAATGAATCGCTCTATACTATAAGTCCTTAGCAAAACCTACTATTAAAACAAAAGCAATTTTTCAACACTTTAATCAATTCACCGTCATTTTACAAAATTTGTACATCAAACATTCCTCATTCTTAAAGTCATTTCTAAAACTACAAAATATCAGCAGAACTTTGCAGACTGCAGTGTTTTCGTGTGTATGAGAACATGAATGTGTGCTTAGAGCTTAGTTACTGTGTTTGTGGTCATTCATTCATTTCTTTTATTACCTCCATCAGGGAGGTGAAACCTCCGGCAGAGGGTTCTGTGAGCGCCCCTGTCCATCCATCAAACTGACAGTAGGATAGCTCAAAAAGGACTTGACAGATTTGCATGAAACTTGGTGGGAATGTTGCTCATGTGAGAGTGAAGACCGTCATTTTTGGACCTCAAGGGGGAGTGACTGTGGGCGGGGCTTATCACAAACAGGGTCATAGTTTCCAAATGCATCGATGTAACATCACAAAACCTGATGGGGAAGTTGGTCATGGGTCAAAGCAGAACCGACCAACTTTCCACACTGACTGGACAAAAGAGGAGTGTCTTATAACAACAGCTTTGCTGAAAGGGGGCATGGCTTAGCACAAGCAGGGCCATAGCTTCCAGCTGTGACCTTGAGTAACCTCTGATTCAGTTATTCTTTCTCCTCTAATGAGAATTGATATGTTAACAGAATGAATTAGAATTAGAATATGACTATGAGTGGTAAAAGAAAACTGACTCACGGACATGACTCATGGACTTGTGACATGGACTTGCCAGTCCATGTCACAAGCTCTGGCACCACTGCTTCCTGTCAAACTTAGCAATTCCAAAAAGCCTAATTTATTTAAAAAGGATGCAACAGACTATGCAAAGCTGATGCTGACTGGTTACCTGAGTTCTGTTTCTGAAAAACAGAGAGAGTTGGAAGTGCAGTGTGGGGGCGATGTTGGTGGCGATGACAGAATTGAATGAATTTTGCCTGTTGAAAGCAGGTAAAATTAGATCACAGGACACGAAGCGAGCTGGTGATAGGTGCTTGTGTCTAGAACCTTTGAATGCATAATGATGTGAGCGCGACGCTTGCCTGTTCGATGTGTGTGAAGATGTTTAACTGTCGAATCTGAATTATCCTACATGATATCTGATGAGTTGATATTATCTCAAGTGTAAGGCTGCTGCTGCTTATGATGTGCTTTGTGCTACTTTGCGGTAGGCAGATAGCGAGGTGGGGGTGGAATGGGACAGAGATGCGCAGATCAGAGTTAGTGAAAGGTATCCAAATCCGTCTGACTGATAATAATGCCACGCTGTCGCTTACCTGTTGAGTCTGAATTATTCATGACACCTAATGAGATGACATTGTCTCAAGTGTAAGAACAAACTATTCTGATGTGACTCCACTTTTAGGAAAGAAACTGAGATCACAAATTTAAAAGTAATGAAACTGACTCGGCTCAGTGGTTCATTGATTCACTGAGAACAGCCTCCACTGCGTTCAAGAGAGTAAACCACATGCCTAATGCATTTTAGAAGAGTAAGATAATAATGCTTGATATTTTGATACAAGTAAACAGTCATCTTTCTACTCTATCATTGATTGATAAGTTATTCAACATTTCTGTTGTAAATGGTTAAGAACACAGAGGCTTTCAGTGAAAAGTCCTCTAGGTGACACAGTTTATTGTATCTTTACAGAAGGAGCAATAGTTGTCTGAAAAAAAATAAATAAATAAATAAAAAAGTTAGCATGAGCAGTAATAGCCACCTTGGCTGAACAGACAAAAAAAAGAGCAACACCCACAGAAACTCAGACCTCATCAACAGAAAATTCAAGGAAAAATAAATAGATCGTTGGCTCACAGCAAGTGTGCTGAAAAGGAAAGGGACAGTCTCCAGGCCAAAAGTAAAGTGAACAGTCGCATTCCCTCTCCAAGATAAGAAGCACTCAGAGATGAGAAGGGGCTGAGAAGTGATTCAGATGTGGCTCTTTTTTTTTTTTTATTGGACTGTTTATTAGTCGCAGCGTAGATTGAGTAATTTTATGATGATGCTGGGCCAGCGCCTACAGCACATTGGGCTGCAGCCATCTATTGCTAAGTACAAGATAGATCTAACACAAAGCAATCACTGTCTATAGTATAAGTTGACTATTTACTTGCAAATATAATCTGTAATAGATATGTAATAAATAAAGAAATAATGTACCTGAATATTTATCACATTGTTTTATAAAGCATGTTTGATGTATGCAGATAGTGTAGACATTACCATCTGTGCAGACATGGTTGCTTCTAAACATGGGTTCAAATTCAGGCATCCCAGTATTTGTAGTCACTTCACTGGTCTCAGTAGAACAGCCTGTGTGTGTGTGTGTGTGTGTGTGTGCTTGTTTGTGATTGTGGAAGGTGCTGTCAGTCCAGTGATGTCAAGCCAGAAACACTGTTGTGAAGTGATCATTTGAAACTGAAGTGCAAAATACCATGGCAATGAGTGTGCTTCCTACCAAAGCTGTCACCCAAATAAAACCAAAACCTTACAGATCATCATTTTAACACCAGGTGCTGAAAAGCTTGACATCTTAATTTGAAAGTCAGTGAAGGAAGGTTTAAAAAAACAGCAGCTTGCCTGGGTCAGGCCTTTTCAGTCAGCTGCTTTAAGCAAACAATCGCACAATGTGTGGGTGTGCGGCCAGTGAGTGAAGGTGAACAGCACCAATTGCAGAACAAGGAACCAGGACTTGGCAACAGGAATAAGGTCTGTTCTCTAAGGTCATCAAATTTCAATTATCAGAATTTAAAACCATCTTCCTAATGTCTGTATAATGTAAACTAATAAGTGCAACAGCATAATAATCAACTACCCATAATGATGAGAATCACACCCTTTGTAGCTGCACAGAGACACAGCCAAAGGACATAGTGTGGAAAAATTAGCATGTCACTGTTGTGGGACGGGAGCGGGGACATAATTTAGGCAGTTGAGTTGATTCATTTTTGAAAGATGACACTAGGCCCTCAAGAGGAATGCAGCCAGGGAGTATAAGTGATATCTGCTCCATGGTTAATTCAGTGCGATTTTCCAAGCACAAGGTCACTCATTGTCAGTATCTGACAGAGGCCCATTCAGAGGAGTGAGATGAGCTCAGAGAGCTTTCTCATTCTCAGGCCGCTGCTCTCGATTCATAATTATCTGGATGGCGCAGGCCTGCGTGACATTGTCAAGGAATACAAAGCTGTGATCTCTGCCTGGTCCTTCTGTAATGAATTAATGCCAACGGCAGTGAAACAGTAATGCATCACAGGCACAGATAGATTTCATTTCAGGGTGTTATCAGCGCTTCTATCATGAGAATGGCTTCAGCAACATTGACTGTTTAGTGTGGAATGACCTTTTTACCAGCGAGGTGTGTATGTGTAGTGAATAGTCAACCTTTCATTCAAACCCACCGGTGCACTGTCAAATTCACTCAGACAGGCTTACAGGGTCTGGCATTTATGGCATGAGGTCATTTTAGGTCCCAAAGCCATTGACCTTAAGAGCCTGAAAGCAAGTGGTCATCTCTGTTATGTGTTTGGTTCTGGGTCCAAAAGCTGACACTGACAAAAGGTTTGTAGGAGAAAAAGGGTTTATTGAACGGTAAAGGGGGGGAAATGATGGTGGTGGTGATGAGAGGCAGGCTGAGGGCAGGCAGGCAGGTGAATGAGCAAGCTGGCTACAGGATGAAGAGGCGTGGGTGGATGAGCAGACACACTGGGGAGGAGAGCGCAGGGAATCCTGGACACTGGAGAACAGTTAGTACAGGCACTAGGAAACACTGGAAATTAACTCAAGTATACTGGAAACTGGAGCGGTTGAGATAGACACTACATGAAGGTTGGCAGAACATTCTGGCAACAATGAGCTGGTGGAGAGCCGGGTATCTTTTACTGCTGGGATGATGAGCTGGTGGAAGACAGGTGTGGAGGTGAGGCAAGAACCAGGGGAGAGAGAGGGAGCCACGCCCACACACACACACCACACACACACACACACATAGACTGACACAGAGAGACAGGCACGGTGGAGACAAAAGCGAGGAAGGGAACCTGGGTGAGAAAACTGGAGTCATGAATTTTTTTTCCCACCGCTAACGATGAGCCTAAAGGCTGTAAAGAAAAAACAGTGAAGTTAAGTTAGCACTCAAAAGACTGGGCTTCTCTCGAAAAAGTGTGAAAACTGCTATATTGAGTGTGTGTGTGAGTGCTGGTGTGTGTGCATGCGTATGGGTGAATGAGTGAGTGATGAAGAATGACAGAGAATTTCTCTACAGTGTACTGTACTGGTTGTAAGCTTTTCCTTTTTAATTATGTCCAAAGCCTTTCGCTAACCAGAAAGTTGCATAAACCTAGCCCTACTCTGAACCCTAAATGAAGTTGTTTTAATTCTCTAATTAAAGCTGTTATACTTGTCTAAACTCTACCATTAGGAAACTTTTTCGCATGAACAACAGATGAAAGTGGCATGCAGTTTGCACCAATTGACACGTGAAGGAACATAATCTTCATATAATTTGTGCCCACTTCCAGTCGTCTGACTGCTCCTCTTTTCACAAAATTTCACGAGACTTTGAAGGCTAAGAGGCTTTTGAGAAAATGGGGTTTGCTCAGTACATACTAGAAGTAGCTAGCTCACTTTCTAGCCTCCACCAGTCATCCATCCACCCATTTTCTGCCACTTATTCAGGACCGGGCCAGAGTGGTCGTAGGCTGCAGAGGGTGACCCAGATGTCCTTTTCCCTGGCCACATCCACTAGCTCCTCCTGGGGGTTTCTGAGGCATTCCCAGGCCAGCTGAGATATACAGTTTGGGTCTGCCCCAAGGTCTTTTCCCAGTCAGTCGTGCCCAAAACACCTGCACAGGGAGGCATGCAGGAGGCATCCTGACCAGGTGTGGAGGAGCAGCTGCTCTAGTCCGTGCCCCTCCCTGATGTCTGAGCTCCTCATCCTGCACCCGAGGGTGAGCCCAGCTAACCTACAAACGAAGCTCATTTCGGCTGCTTTTATCTGCAATCTCGTTCTCTTGGTCACTACCCAAAGCTTGTGACCAAAGGTGAGGGTTGGAACGAAGATCGACAAGTAAATTGAGAGCTTTGCCTTCAGGCTCAGCTCCCTCTTCACCACAACAGTCTGATGCACCGGCCACATAGCTGAAGCTGCTGCACCAGTCCGCCTGTTGACCTCCCTCTCCATTTTACCCTCACTCGTGAACAAGACCCCGAGATACTTGAACTCCTCCACTTGAGGCAGTACTTCACTCCCAACACAGAGGGGGCAAACCACCTTTTTCTGACAGAGAGCCATTGTCTCGGACTTGCAGGTGCTGCTCCTCATCCCGACCGCTTCACACTCGGCTGCAAACCACTGTAACGCATGCTGGACGTTCCAGCTTGATGAAGCCAACAGGACCATATGATCTGCAAGAAGCAGAGATGCAACCCTGAGGTTACCAAACTGGACATCCTCCACTCCCTGACTGTGACTTGAAATCCTGTCCATGAAAATCACAAACAGGATTTTAGACAAAGCACAGCCCTGGAGGAGTCCAACACCCAGTGAAAACGAGCTTGACTTGGTGCCGAGAATGCAAACACATCTTTCACTCGGGCTATACAGGGACTCAATGGCTCACAGCAGCGACCCTGGTACCCCATATTGATGCAGCACCCCCCCACAGGACACTCCAAAGGACACGGTCATATGCCTTCTTCAGATCAGAACACATGTAGACTGGATTGGCAAACTCCCATGACCCCTCCAGTATCCATCCGAGGGTAAAGAGTTGGTCCACTGTTCCACAGCCTGGACCGAATCCACATTGTTCCTCCTGAATCCGAGGTTCGACATGTCCTTTCCAGCACCCTGGAGTAAGCTTTCCCAGGGAGGCTGAGCAGTGTGAAACCCCGGTAGCTGAATCACACTTTCCGGTCCCCCTTTTTAAAAATGGGAACCACCACCCCTGTCTGCCACTCTATAGGCACAGTCCCCAACATCCATGTGACATTGAGGAGACGTGTCAGCCATGACAGTCCAGTGGTAAAGATAATTTGCTTCTCTTCCCGTAGTGCTGCTTTCTTTCATACTTGACAGTATATGGCAATGTGTGGCAATAGATTAACAATTTCCATGTTTAACTGTTAAAGTCGGACTGCAGGTAATGCAAACCAAATATAGCCAATCTCTATAACCTGAATGTCAAGCCCACAGTACGATGTGACAGCAACTAGGCTATGCTGAACATATTGCAAGATGATGTAAAGCATAATGAGACATACTATATTGCTTACTGAGTTGCCTCTGCTGTCAGACAGGGACAGCAGAGACAATTACTGTAAGCACTGTGGCATTTTAACTGCATAAACCTTCATGTGTGAAGGTGAAGAGTTTTAATATTACAAATGATCGACCACTGCTGAAAACTTGACCATGTGTTCAGTAGGTGTAGTAAAAAACAAGTAACCAGCATGGATCAAATCTTTTAGTGTCTGAGCATCTGTCGCCAAGTTCTGTGGTCATCTTAATGTTTTTATAAACTTGCTGTGTGTTGGTCAGGCAAAAGGACTGCATGTCAGCTTTGAGCAGACGATGTTCCAGAAATGTACCCATGTCTCTAAACATTGTTAAACTTTGCAGTACTTGAATCTTATGCACAGTGATATGTGTGTGTGTGTGTGTGTGTGTGAGAGAGAGAGAGAGAGAGAGAGAGAGAGAGTGCATGAGTGAGAGGGAGATGGGGGATGACAGAGAGCTTCTGTGCAGCCCTTGTGATTACTGAATAAAACACAAAAGCTTTTAATTCTTTCCAGGGATTACTGTTTAGTTATAGTTCATTAAAATAACATATTGGCTGCAGCTTTTTTTCTGATTACTTTAAACCATTAAATCATTTTGGTAAAAGAGAACAGAGCACGGGATGTCAGGTCATTTCATTATTCAAACACACATGCACGCACACACACACACATGCAAAAAAAAAAAAAAAAGAAACATCGCATGGCACTTAGTGATATGAAATGCATTGTACATGATGTTGAACTGTTTTATTGATAGCAGAGGACAAAAACAGAGAAGACTGTGTTATATAGTGCCATAAAGTAAGTGATAGACTGCTCAGAATGCGACTCAGAGGCAATTGGCTCTCCTCTCTCCGGGGCTCTGCCCTTTTTATTGCAAGTTTTCTTTTCTTTTTTTGTTTGTTGGTCTGTTTTCTGAAGGGCCCAAGACTCACATATAAGACATGCTTTGAGTCCACAATATATTTTGCAAGAACATTACAACAAAAGGCACTGCACTGCAAGTAGTGCTATGAATTGCACTACACCACAGGACTGGTTCTTATATGATTATCAGATAGCCTTCATGATGGGAACATGTACCCATGGTTACAGAAAAGTGCATTCTCTTGGCTATCATGGCTATTTTGTAGAGGTTACCAGTGCGTGTATACTGGCTGAATAGTTCCCACTATTCAAGATTCAAGATTTCTTTATTATTACCTCTCAATTATAGAAGTACAAGTAAGTACAAGTAGTAATATTTATACAAATTATACAAGTAGAGAGAATAATTTGCCGCTCTCAGCTCCTTGACATTGCAGCAATAATAACAATAAAAATAACAATAATGGACATTAAAATGGTACTTAAAAATACAATGAAATAAAAATATATGATAATATAAATAATGTGCAGTTAAAGTGTGCAAGGTGCTGTGTGTGTAGATGTGCAAATGGACTTATGCGTATGCCATTTTGAGCATGTTTGTGTGTGTTTGTGTGTGAGTCACAAACAAACACGCAACAGGTCTCAAGTGTTCATTGTTCATTAGCCTGGTTGCCTGATGGAAAAAGTCATTCTGGAGCCTGCTGGTTTGCACCTTGACGCTATGGAACCACTTGCCAGACCGCAGCAGCCCAAGCAGTCCATAGTTGAAGTGGATGGGGTCTCTAATAATCCTTCAGGCTTTACTGACACAACTTTCGCTGTAAAGATTCTGGATGGAGGGACGCTTACATCCACTGATGTTCTGGGCTGTTTGCACGAGCCTCTGCAGCAGGTCCATACACAGAAGAATAAAAGCCAGAAAATGTACGAAACACGGTCGTCTCCAAAATCGCCATACAGGTTAGCATGGCAACTAACTTCATTTCATCATGTTTAGCTTTGTTTTATTGGATTATTATATCATATCTGCAACCCCTCTCTGCCAAATTACTTGGAAAGAACTACTGAATAATAGGTTTTGTTTACGATATATAGTATATGAGGTAGTCATGTATATACACACAGACACACACACACACATACACAAGATGAAGAGCAGGGTAAGATAGTAAGGTGCACTCCATATGGATGTGCCAGCATGCCGCTTACTGCATAGCGGCAAGGCAGGAGAAAACCACTCAAATGGAGTGCCGGTACAAATCCTGATCAGCTGAGCAAACACTGGAAGAGGCTGCGGTTACAGATATTTTTTTTATTAAGGTACACCTATGCAGCCCTTATTTACACCAAACATCAAATTCATTTTGCAAGCACTGGCAACCTACACAAAATTTTTAACCCAGCATGAGACATTAAATATTTGTTTTGTTCTGTCATTGTTTGTCAGCTGCAGCACATGTGATATTTACTCCGTTTGATGTCAGATGAGGTCGGCGCCACTAGCATGTGCTCGTTCATGTGCCAGATTTAAATGGAGTGGAAACCACACCCATACGGCACAACCTGGCACTGTGCCAGTCGGATTTTGAGCGTACCTTTTATTAATGTGCTTGACGTAATGACATGTAATTATTCTGACAGCTGTTGCAGTTTCAGTATAGCAACTTCTTAGCAACTTACTTTCTAAATCACATACCTTAAACTTTTGTTGGTTGAGATGTGAACAGGTGTAATATATGTCTTATAGTAAAATGTCAAACTCTCTTAGGCTTTTGTTAACCATGGACTCTATTTTCTGTATAAATTGAAAACCCTATTGGATAAAACACAATGGACATCTGGCCAGGGAACCCACAGTCCATAAATGCTAACTCACTTCTGGGTTTTAGCACTACATACTGTAACACACTATAGAGTAAAAGGAATAGCGGTCTATGGGAATTTTTCAAAAAATCAACTCAATGTCTTTCTTTGTGTGTGTGCGTGTGCGGTGTGTGTGTGTGTGTGTGTGTGTGTGTGTGTGTGAAAATTGCAGAAAATACACATCTCTATGTAGTTAGAAGAATGACATCTGGAACCATTTAAAAAAACAATGCTTTTTTCCTCTGGTTATGCAACCAATGAACATCAAATGCTAGAGGAAATCTTTTGTTATAAGTGCCAATTTTTCAACAGTGGATTGCATGTCAGCTTATAATAACGTCTTCATTACAAACACTGGACTAAGTAACAATGACAGTAATAGTTCAATTATTTGAAATCAACTGTGATGATCATTTTATAGCATTAAACTGTGTTGAGCGCCATTCATTCTGCTCTTTTTACCCAGAGCCAGAGAAAGAGAGAGAGAGTCGCATCATCTTCATTTACTCCAGACTTTTTTTTAACAGCAATGCCAGCTCATGTAGCCCCTCAATACTTCCCAGAAGTTAGCAGCAAATGCTAGCAGCGACACTTGCAGAGTTGCAGCAGAACAGCTGTCTATCAAAGTAAGAAGTTAAAAGAATCAGATTATATTATCAGCACATCTGCATCAAATTTGCATGAAAGCATGTTTATGGATTGATCCCAACCACATTATTATGATGTGATTTAGGAAACGTTAACAACCAACAGATTGGGCTAGCTAGCATACTGGATAGCAACACATAACGTTAAGCACAAACAGCCCATCATTTATAAATTCTGTTCTCTTTATGCCATTTCACCCAATGTTAAGGAATTAGAAAAAAAGGGCTTCTAAACGTGATTTTTTGCAGGTTGAGCAGAGAGATTTTATTAGGTAAATATATCATCGGGGTGTGTGATTGTGGTTTGGTGGGTGGAGGCATTGCTTAACTTTGAAAAGTGCTGGGGACAGGCAGACAGGGCCCAGGAGATCACACATTTTGCAAAGAAATGCAAAGTTTCTGAATATATTTCACTTTTTTTTCCCTTTATTTTTTGCTTCTTGCCATATTCACATTATGTTATGCAGGCAGTTTTTAAGACTGGTTGAAGAGTCTAGGCAGTACAAGGTTGCTGTAAACAAGACGCACATACTCAACAGTTTGACCAATGACCAAGCAGTCCTTGGTATTATATATTGTTTATTGTATTTTCATGTATCAGTTCAACTGTAACATCTCTATGACCCAGGCCAGGGGCGCAGGCAGAACAACTACACAAGAACGACAGCTGCAGAACAAATAAGACAGCTGGGCCTACTGTTTTCAGAGGGCATGCATAAATTAACTGCTTTAACCACAAAGATTATTCAGACCAGTGTTACATGTAGTCCGCAACTAGCAGCCACTAAGACCAAAACCAGAAATGTTCAACATACAATACCTGATTATTGGCACAACAGAAAGCATGTCAAAACATGTCACCTGAGTGCACAACATACCTATAGGCTACCTTAACCACCTTTCAAAAATATGGACAGTGACAGTATTATGTTGACATAACATGAAAGCACAGATCTAAAAATTACATTAACAGCAAAAAAAACCAATGCTTTAAGGTCTGTTCACACAAAATCTGAATTTCCGGCACGAAAAAACATGAACGACAAGCAAAGTGACAAAACTTAGGATACACAAACATGAGAAGAAAGTGGAGTAGATAGGCTGCAAAGAAAAAAAACCAAAAACAAAACAAAAACAATAAATAACAGCAACACGCTCTTTAACTAAGGTAATGCTAGTCTAAAATATATCAGGTAACACAGCAGGTAACTGTTCACACTAAACCTCAAGTATTAGCTAATTTTACTTTTTAATAAAACGTAACTACAACATATGTCGGTGTCCTATATAAATATTGTAAATCAGTGACTACTAATTAGTCACTGATTACAAGCATTTTGAAATTCCGTTGGCGTAACTCTCTCTCTATATAAATATATGGCTCTGCTTTTAGCAACATTGCCCCCTGATGCCAAAAGGCTGTACTGCACCTTTTTTTGTCTCACTGCAGTCAATGGCAGTTCAGCTTTCTCTCTCTATAGGCTTTATGCTACAACAAATAAAACTAAAATGAAGAAACCGTGATTCAAAGTTTTGCTAAAATCCACTGTGTTTATCTACCTTACACTGGTGGCTCTGGGCTCATATTCATACCGGACCTTTGCACTCATTTCCAACTCCTTGTACAGTATGAAGCTGCTTTACTTTCTGATGTATAATTCATATGGGAAGATGTTCAGGGGACACAACTCTGGTAATTAAGTTGTGTAAATGACAAGGTCATTAACAAAGTTTATATGGTAATGTCGTGCCCCAAATGGAGATCAGCAGCAGGACCTGTCGTGTCGTGGATGCTGACCTCAGCAGGCTGCCCAACAGGGGCTGACGAGGCTTCCAGTGTTGCATTAGTAAGGGAAATGTTAAACAGCAGTATGGAGATATTTACATAGACACCACTAAGCCATGATGACTTGGCCTGTGATCTCTAATTTATTTACTAAGCAACTTTATTTTGCACTGGAATGATATTATTAATCGACAGACTGGAACATTCCCAAAAAAATATTTCTCCTCACTCCTCTTCCGATCACTATTTTTTCACTTTTCTTTTATTGTGTAGTGCGACACATCAAGCCAGGAGACAAACTCTGCACGAATAACTCTGCATTTCTGTAGGCTTTAAGACTGTTTTCATCCAACGGTGGCCAAGTCAAGGACGGTAACAAAAAACTAAAAAATAAAAATGTCAGCAGTACACAGACAAGAGCCTTATCTGTTGAAGTCCAACCAGCACGGTTCTTTCTTACAAGTTCAGACACCAACATGAGAACAGGCACCTTGCGAACTATCTCTTGATGTGCAAACAAAATTCAATACAGAGAAACACTTGCTGTGCAGCTCACAGGGACAGAGGTAATGCTCCCGGATATTGATGATTACACTCTTAATTCACAAGTCTAGTTCCCTCATCCCTTTCCCTCTTCTTGGCACTGATGGCCTCGCTTTGACAAATCTCGAGCAACAGAGGGGCGACAGAAGAGCAGATACTGCAGTTAAGTGGATGTAAGTCAACCTGCCAATGAAGGACGTCCCTTAATTGCAGCACTTGTGCGACAAATCAACATAAATGGCCCTGAAAATGTGGCCTTGGAAATCAAAGTGGCGTCATTGAATCACACCTCTAAACACAGGTTCAACAAATGAGGGCTGTGCCGTGCATTTAACTTGACTCGACTTTGTCACTTTGATCACTGAGGCTTTGAAACACACTGTAGGTCTCAGTGTGTAGATGCATATGGGAGTCTTCTGATGCTGTTGCTCCTGCTCTGTTTTGTAAATTTCCTGGGCCCGTTGGTCAAATCTGTATATAATTCCAGCCTAATTCTTGTGAATCACCTCTATTAAGATATGATGCATTTTGATTTAGTTCAAGATGTTTTAATTATTATACATTCTTAAATATTTTACAGGCTCTCAACCTCAAAGGGCGAGCAACACAGGCGAGCTTTGTTTCTGAGGAAAATGTGCCCAGTTCTTGGTGGAGCCGGCGAAATCGAGTTCCATCCATTCTTGCAATTGTTTTCAGTTAATGTAACAAAATGAGACATTAATGAAGACTAATGGTTTACCTCATTTGGTTAAATATGAAATTCATTTTGATTACTCTCCTGCTCTGCAAAGATTTTATAATCTCTCTAAATTAGCCATTGCCTGTAATGTCCCTAATGATGAAAATATCAGTCAAAGCCCACGCCTTTGTTGCATAAATTGGGTTAAGTGTAACTTATCACATTTCTTAAATCATTTCCCGTTATGAAA